>CAUYRT010107483.1:0-46981 GCA_963574885.1 Lepilemur ruficaudatus
ACTGAAGATGGAGCCCCTTCCCTTGTGGCTTGTAAAATCTCAGTTGAGAAGTCTGCAGTTTGCCTGATGGGTTTTCCTTTGTAAATTACCTGCTGTTTTCACCTTATAGCTTATAAAACTTCCTCCTTCATGTTAACTTTGGCTAGTCTGATGACTTTGTGTTGTGGTGATTGCCTCTTTGCAATGAATTTCCCAGGTGTTTGTTGAGCTCCTTGTACCTGGATATCTAAGTTTCTAGCAATCTTCCAGGGAAATTTTCTTCAATTATTTCCTCAAATAGGTTTTTCAACATTTGCATGTTTTCTTCTTTGGCCTCTGGGATGCCTATAATTCTTATGTTTGGCCTTTTTACATAATCCCATATTTCTTGTAGGCTTTTTTTCTTCCTCTTATTTCTCTGTTCTTTGTCTTTGAGTAACTTGTTTAATTTGAAGTTGTTGTCTTCAAGCTCGGAGATTCTTTCTTCTCCTTGTTCTAGTCTATTCTTAAGGCTTGCCATTGTGTTTTGCATTTCCTTCAATGAATTCTTTATTCCCAGAAGTTTTATTTGATTTTTTTCTTTAATAATTTTATTTCTTTAGTAAATTTTTTCATTCATTTTCTGAATTTTTTTGTGATTTCTTTGGGTTGGTTTTCTACTTTCTCTTGTGTTTCATTGAGCTTATGTATAATCCATATTTGGAATTCTTTATCTGTTATTTCATATTGATTTTGGTTGGTATTCATTGCTAGAAAGTTTGTGTTCCCTTATGGGAGTGATCCTTCACTCTGATCCTTCATACTTCTGGAATTCTTTTGCTGATTCCTTCTCATCTGGAGTAGCTGTTGCTTCTTATTTCTGGATTTTCTTTTGTTTAGATAAGGCTTTTCCTCCTCACCTCTTTCATATGAGTGTGTCTGTAGCATATGTTGTGTAAGAACCTTTGGCTTTGCTTGTGAGTGCTTTGATGTTGATCTAGGTTCTGGATGAATTCCCTGGTTATAGATATCCTTAGTATGGTAGTTTTCTCAGTTGCTAGTTGTTTGTAGGCTGTAGGAATGGTGAGCTATGTGAATGGACATATTCCCTGTCTCTCTTTGATGAGAAAGGATGGAGGTCTTCAAAATCCTTTCTCTTTCCCCAGCCCTATGGTCTTCTTAATAGTGTGAATTGTAATGACATGCCCAGTTTAATCTTTGAGACAGTAGGTGGCGTTTGTGAATATGAATCAACTGCACACTGTATAAGTCAGTAAATGCTGTATAGGATGTGCAAATTGGCCTCCTTCCTCATTATTATTATTTATTTAAAGCAAGAAGTGTTAACCATTTTGAGTTTCAGTAATGCAATGATTCCAATACTGTTCACCAAACTTCATTTATGTTATAAAATGAATGAGCCAAAATAAATAGTCACCAAAAATTATGGTGGTCACATTAAAAAAATCTATTTTATATGACAAGAAATTTGAGTAAAAAGCAAAGGTTATTAATTAAGAGTCACTTTATTGAGGAAGAACTTCCCTGAGGCTTTTCAACTCTACTCACTTTAACATTGAAAGACCTGTGCAGGCTGATGATAGCACTTTGTATCTGGTGTATTTATTTCTCAAGAAGAAGTGACCTTCACACCAAAACATAAGAATTTTTCTATTAAAATTATTACTAATTAATTTTGTTTTTATAGAATATATTTAAACTCTAACCTGCCATTTTCAGTATAAGAACAATACTCAGGTATTATAATTATTTGCAACAGAAAAGTTATACTTCCAATTATCAGTATTCTTTTGGTATTCTCACTATTGACACAGAAGTTATTAAAGTATAATGATGAAAACAAAAAAAATAGTGTTCATTGAATAATTACAATATTCTTAGCACTATGGTCAGCTTATTATAATCCCTTATTCTTGAGTTCAAAATGAAAAAAGTACAGTGTTTTATTTAACTTCTTTGTAAACTGTCTTTCAGCAAAGATATTGTACGTGTTCCATGTATTCATTTGTGGAAATAATTCAATTAAATGAATATCCTATTCTAAAATAAAACAAGCACACAAAATCTCCATGACCCTTTACTCTATCATTTATTATGTACTGGTAAATAAGTCAGAATATTGAGCTGAGAAAATTGAATACAAGGGCAAAATAGAAAGTTCAAGAAAATAATACGATTTTAAAAAATTAATTGTAAGCAAGATACCCGAGGAAGGTGGTTTGTTGGTTTGCTTAAGAACTAAATGGCATTTCCATTTTAACCAACCTAAATGAAGCTATAGATTGGAGTATCATATAGAATAGTAAGTACTAGGGTTGATGCTTTAAATTTCTTAAAGCATAAAAAGCATATAGACAGTAGAAACTGTCATATACTAACAAAAGAATTTTGGAATCCTTTTAAATGCTATATAAATAAGAATCCATACAAATACCAACTTTTTTTAAAAAGGCAACTTGGATAGTTTGATTGGTATATGTTATCAAATAAATTATGCTATTTTTAAGTATGGTATGAAAAAGAACATCACTTCTTAATACTGCTCCTTATTTCTAATCCAAGTAACCATCTGAAGATGTTGCCTTTGCATTTATTGAAATATGCCACAGATTGATGTACCAATGACCACTTCTTTCTATTTAAACAACAGATGGAATGCTGGGATTTAAACCAAACTTGGGCATTCTGTTTTCATATGACAGTGCCTAGTATTTATTTATAAAATATGAAAACAAACCATTCTGGTAAGCTACTTACAGGCATTATAGTGTTCAATTAAATTTCCATGATGGACTTTTGGGTCAGAGAGAGAAGAGCAAGGTGTAGTGTGTAATATTTAAATAACCCTAAACAAGGCAAAAATATGATGTTGCTCAGTGTACCACTCTAGACAAATAAACATGTATATATTTGACTAAATACTATTATTTTCCTAGTTGTAGTACCACATAGCTAGAAAGTAATCTCTTTAAAAAGAAATAGCAAATAAAACTGCATTCCTGTTGAGATCTAATACAGAATTTCAACTTGATTTGATTTTTCATTAACGTTAAGAAGTGATCATAGTGTCTATGTTATAACTTTTTTTATACTGTTCTTTGATGTATCTTTGAAGAGATAGTAATAGAAGCCTGTATTTCACCATTCACCAGATTCAAGAATTTAGAATTGCTCCAAATATAACCTTGACTTCCCACTTTATTACAAGGTTCCCAGTATTCATACTAAAATGACAATATGTTTTAACAGATTGTGACATAACCTTAGGTAATTTATTTAAATAAGGGTTAGAAAATGAGAAAGAGTATGCAAATGTAATGTTCGTCTTCAATCTCTTAGAAGGTGTGAGCAGAAAAGAGTAAAGCTAAATCAAGTTGTGTCTTCAGGATATTGGAGTGATGATCTCCATTTTCTCAGTTTATTTTCAAGTTATTTTTGAGAACCTAAGTCTATTTTTAGGCATTTTAATCCTAGTCTGTTGGTTTGCTTGTCTCTCTGCATATGCAGTAAGTAGCATATGAATTTTCCTGGTTTTATAACACAGCACTTTTCAAAAACCAGACAGCATTACAGGGAGTAGGTACAAATACCTGGGGCCTCTCTCCTTGTTTCCTTAGGTCTGTCAGAAAGTCATGTCTCTCAGCAACAACAACAACAACAACAAACAACAACTACAACAGCTATACCAATAATGTTAACTAACATTTATTGAGCATTTACTATACACCAGGCACTATTAAACTTATTCTTTATGTCTCACTGTATTTATCCTTCACAGCAACCTTATAAGGAGGAACTGTTAGCTAAAACTGAAAGGGTTACTCAGGAACTTGTCTGAAGTCAGAGAGCTTACAAATGGTTGAGCTAATAGCTTGATTTTAGTCTGGCTCCAAATCATATGGCTCTTAATCTTAACTACAAATTTTAATTCAAATTATTTATCTCTCTTCTTCCTCTATACATAGGAACACTCATGCACATACACATAAACCTTCAGTAATTTACATAAATGAACAGGAGCGAGTGAAAGACAGACTCCAATTTATGAATGGATTGTATTCCAAGAGCTCATGGATGGATGCAGCGGCACATCTGTAGTCCCAGCTACTTGGGAAGCAGAGGCGGGAGGATCGCTTGAACCTAGGAGTTCAAGACCAGCCTGGGCAACAGAGTGAGACTCTATCTCTAAAATAAATAAATACATACATTAATTAATTAAAAAGAGCTCATGTACAAGTCAGCAATTTGGACCTTATCTTTTTATTTTAGCAATTGAGATGGATTCCTAGCCATCAATTCCTTCCCTCCACCTGATGAAAAACGGGAGTGAAGACTCCCCAAACTATGGACCATTGGTTATGGTTGGGGTAGGGGCTCCAGCAGGGTCTAGTCTGGGTTCCACCACAGGACAAAAGGAAGGGTTAGGAAGTATTTAAAAGTCTAAGCAGACTTTTGTTGGTTTCTTTCCAACAAACATGCTTTCAAGTACTGGTTCCTTCACTTTCTAGCCTCCTTATCCTCTCTTTGTCTCATTTCATTTTATTTAAAATAACAAATAATAATATTTACCTCATAGAGCTGTTGCAAATATTGAATCAGAGTTGCATATGTAAATAGCCTAACATAGTGTTCAATAGAACATGCAGCCATTACTCTTACTATGAAATAGAGTTGGGAGACAGAGCTTCTTTCTGGAATACCTTTCTGAGAATACTTCACATTTCAGAATGGCTTACAATCTTTCAACCCTGATTTTTTTCAAGTCATGGAGGTGAGCTAAAAAAAAAAAAAAAACCATAAATATAAGAATGAATTATATAAATCGGAAAGTTTAACTTTAAAATCTGAAAATTAGCATAAGATGGTAAGTTTCCTCTAGTTAGGGAGGAGGGAAGGTAGAGTATGAATGTGCCTTGGGAACTCCATAGGTTAACCTATGATAAGGCAAATAACTGGCCAGTATAGAATGTGCCCTGAAAATAATAGTATGAGCTCTCCTACTACTGTATAATATGGGAAAATTATTTTTGACATACATACCCATTGAAGAACCCATTCTTAATATATTTAAAGTACTGCTTGAATTAAATAATAGGTTATTGACAGGGCTTTTTCCTATCATCCTAGAATAATTGGCAGGTGCAAAGTTGAAGACAGGAGGGCCCAAGGTTTCCATCAATGAGTCATCAACAAATTAGGTTAGCCAAGGCCCACTAAGAAGCAGGAGGGTAGCACAGTATTTACACCATCCTGGCTCAGTGAACAAAAGATTGTGACTAGGGGATTACTGTTCGTCAAAACATTCAGGGTTTCCCACCCTGAACCACCTTCGGCTGATAACAAGCACCTCATTGGTTCCCATGTGGCATACTACTTAATATTTTGGTGATGTGAAACAATACCTTTGAATTCAAGTGTTTCCTGGGAGTTTTAAAGAAGTTTTACGTGTAATGCTAAAAAATTTCAGCTAACATAAAAAGAGGTATCCTGATGAGAAAAGAGTAAAAGGCTAGAGCCATTTCTGTCAAAATGGAGGTTGTACGTAGGGTTGATGGATAAAGCACAGAGTGTCCAGATAAATTTGAAATAGATGAATAAGGAATAATTTTTATAAGTATGTCTCAAATAGTACATGGGACGTACTTATGCAAAAGACATCTTCAAAGTTAATGCAAATTTAACTAGGTATCCTATATTTTATATGCTAAATCTAGAAACTCTAGTTGACTTTGAAAATGACAATAAGGTTACCAACATTGCTTTATGCTTCATTTTCTATAAAGCATGCCAAGAACAACATATAACAAGGCCAAAAAGAGTTTTAGAAAGACTTCTTAGGTAAGTATTCCTATAACGCTAAAGATAGAGGAGTAATTAGTGGTTATAATCTAATGTTGGGCTATATTGAATATTGTCAGTGATCTTTTTGATTTATTTAATGAGTAAATATTTTATTTCCTTTTCAATAGACTTCACATTGATTTTAAATATCATATAACAAAAAGACAAGAACAACCATTTTCCTTAACTTACTAGGATGTGCGATGGACTGCTTTTCCTAATTTTTATAAGAAAATTCATTTAGGTTTAATTTTTTTGGCATTACTACCCATTTTCCAAGATACAATTTTCATTTAAACTGAGAACATGTACATTTTGGTATCATTCAATCATGGCAACAAGCGAGAGCTCCTTTCACTAAGATTTGCTCCTTTTGGGTCTCCCAGAAGACACTTTTCGTTGACCTGTTAGAGAAACATATGGTGAACCTTCTGGTTTATTTTTGTTATCCCCTGGACAGCTTTCCACTCTCATGTTCACATAGCAGATGACATGTAGAATTTGTCCATCTGGGGGCAGAATCCTGCCTTCTGCCCCAAACCGCTCATTGCATCCAGACTCCTAAGTTAACCCCAACACTTCCAGAAATCAAGGCCGATTCTGACAACAGGATCCTCTTAGACATGAAAATTTCAATTAATTCAAAAAACTTGCTACATTAGTTTTCTAGGGATACTGTAACAAAGTTCCACAGACTGGGTGACTTAAACAACAAAAATTTATTTTTTATAGCTCTAGAGGCTAGAAGTCTGAGATCAAAGACTCAGCAGTGTTGGGGTTTTTTCGAAGGCTGTGGGGAAACGATCTGTTACAGGCCTCTCCCCTTGACTTGTAGACGTGATTGTGTCCAAATTTCCTTTTTTATGAGGACACTGGTCATAATGGATTAGGGCCAACACCAATGGCCTCATTTAGCCTCAATCACCTCTTTAAAGACTCTATCTCCAAATCTGATCACATTCTGAGGTTCAGGACTCCAATATATGACTCTTTTTTTTGTGGGGACATGATTCAGCCCATACACCTGATAACATTAAGAAATTTATAAAATTACTTTAGGATAATGGAGCAAGGGAAAGAGGAGGTCTAAAAGTGAAAGCATAAAAAGTGAAGACAAAGAAATGGGAAGAATGACTCAGATAAACAAAGTCATGGAGAGAACCACAATGTTTGGCTGGTGGCAAAGAATGGCAAAAGCATTATTGCTTGTTCACATCTCCTTCCTTTCCCCTGCAGATTATTCCCCACATTAAAAGCTAACCTCCTAGGACATCTTTCCCTGGAGCTACACCTCCTCCTTTCTCCTGCTCATACCATAGGCCTGCTTCTGTTTCCTCCTAAATTTTGGGAAACATAGATTTATCAGGGAACTGAAAACATTTCAGACTTTTCTGAGACAGTTTTAAGTCTCTTATAAGAATGTGTAGGGCACTCAGTATTCATCCCCATATTGATGATGGTACTATGGGCTCATTATTGTCATTTTTGAGCCAGTAAAAATGAAACTCAGTTTCTCTATTGAGGAATCCATAGCACATAGTATCACATTTGAAGATGTGTGCAACCTAAGTCTTCCTCTTACATTAATTAGTGCATCTACATTGTACTTTTCTTCAGGCTTTATTTTACATAATTTCCTCCATTAGAAAATTCATAAGAGTTGCCTTTATTAGCTCTGAAGAATATATATTTTGTTTTGGGAAAAAATGTCTGTGGTTTATTCAAAGTAAAAAGATATGAGTCATATTGTTAAAAACCAGAGAATATCCCCTGTTGTTTTTGTATCCGTAGTATTCTAAGGTGAAGCTAAAACTTTGGATTAGATGCTGATAAGCATAAAAATACCACTCTGTGAGGGAGAAGTTCTCTGCTTTATACAGTTTTTTTTTTCCTGGTATACCACATATACATACTCTTAAGTGAGTTCATAGAAGTTTGTTTAGAAAACCACTTCTGCTGAAAGGGCTCCTGATAAGATGGAAATATTTTCAGAGTAATACTAATGGATTACTAATTACTGGACTAAGAAATGCCATTTCAAAGCAACCTGCTGAAAAAACAAGGCAAGACAAAAATATTCTGACAAATTTATGGCTTTCTAAAACAAAATGTAGGAAATTTATTATGGTCTCTTTAGTAGTATATATCACATGTATGTAATGTAATATATATTGTATGTATGTATATAAATACACATACATGTATGTATATAATATATTCCTAAAGAGAATTGGTTCATTTTTTCCTATTTTTATATCTATGGTTAAAATAACTAAAAACAAAGTCAGAATTTGTAGGCTTTGACCATCCTTTTCAGCCTTCTAGAAGAAAAATAGGCCCTTTTTCTTTCTTCACATTTTTAAAAGATAGCATTAAAACAACTAGCTATATTAATATATAAATATTGACCACAAACTTTTGACCTTTTTTTTAAAAAAAATATGATTGTTTTACTTTTTTCCCCCATGACAAAAGTGACACTTACTCTATATAGAGAAATGTAGAAAGTACATGAAAAGGAACAAAAAAAATCTATCAATCTATCAATTTTCATTACTCAAGATAACAACTGAAGCATATTTTTTCACTAGTGAAAATTATATTTTTAGTGATAATACTGCCAAAATATTTTGTGCATTTGTTGCTGTTTGTAGTAAAATAAAAAATAAAAAGGAGCTGGTTTATAAATAAAAAAACAGCTATTAGCAAATTAATTAATGTCTAGTGTCCTATTTGTTTGTTTCACCATGAAGAATAATTATTGGCTTAACTAAGAATCTGGGCTTTGATGAGAAATACATTAAATGAAATATTGAGAGTGTTGCTATGTTTGCTTGCAAAATTACATTGGTCCATGGAATTCAAGTAGAGAATCATTGGAAATATTAGGGAAGTTACAAGGCGGTTTGTACATTTTGGAGTCCTTTTCCTTAGGATTCTATTCTTGCTTAAAAATATTAAAAACAATTATTTTGTTTATTCATGCCACTCTTGGATTTATTTTATTATTCTTTTACTTTTCCCATAATTTCTGTATGTGTATATGTGTGTATATTTGTGTGTATTGCTGAGTAGTATTGCGGTATATGAATATAGCACAGTTTATCTATTCAACTGTTAATGGACATTTTTTAATCTAACACTATATATATTTATTTTATAGTCTTTATTGGATTTTTTTCTGCTCAAAAAGTTGTTATTTTGTTCAGTTGACTTTATACCACACATTTATCTGTGTGGTTATAGAGTCCTCAGAGTTATTGCCTATATGATTGGATGATAGCCATTCAGATGGGTTCACCATCATTTAATTGACCATTTATATTAATGTGATAGGCATCAAAAATATTAAATGTAAGTATCCAAAAGCTTTTCCTTTTTCTGCCTTGTTCATGTCATTTCATTTGATGGTTTCTGAACTCTTTCTATGCTGATCCCAATACCTAGTGGAAAGGTAACTGGGAGGGGTGAGAAAGCAGAGTTAAAAAAAAAAAAGGAAAAGAAAGGAAAGTCAAAATGGAGAATTGGGCAAAAGTAGAGTTCTATTGAGGGGAGAGAGACAGAAAATGCTGGGAGGTATCTGCCTATGATATGGGATTTGGGAAGAGAAATAGATACAATATTAAAGAAATTTGTTGTTGGTTGTGTGGGGTAATTCCTTCTTCGTCATCCTCAAGGATACATACAGAAAAAATACACATGATTCAGCAAAGCTTTTGCAATTTAAACTAAGTTTCTTCAGGACATAAAAACAAATCTCATGGAAGCACAGCTATATTTGGATTACATTTGTATTTACTTGTTTTCTATTATTTATCTATTTTAAGTAAAGCTTTAACAAAAGTAATGGAAATATTTTTAAGACTCTTACTTGTGTCTTAGGTAATAAAGTAGAAAGCCTTACCTTTTTGTTGAATATCAGGAAGTTTGACAGAGTGTTATCTTATCTGAAACAAATAAATTAACAATGACCTTATCAGGGACAGGATAGAGATAAATCCAACTGGGTTTCATTTAGTATATTCAGAAGCAGAAACAACCAAAAGAATCACTATGCAATCAGTTGAGGGATACCTTTTAGCCACAGGTAGTGTGCAAAATACCTGACATGCAATTAAAAGACAGTATTATTTTCAAGGTAACAGTAAACACCAGGATATAGCTAATTTGTATGTAACATTTTTATAGTCTATATGTTTTAAAATCTGTAGTTTAAAGAGAAGAAAGAATGAGATAAAAAGAAAAAAATAGTGATCATTTGAAATATCTCACTTCTAGACAGCAGGAAAGTTTAAATATTTTTCAGTAAGTCTTTATAGTAGTGTTTCATTTCAACTAGTAAGGAATGTTTTCAGAAGTTACTAATCAATATGAGGGCAGATGTTGACAAAACATGTTTAAATATTAGTAAGAGAAGTTGGGGTTAAGAAGAAGAATATATTTTTGGCCTCAGATGTGGTCAAGATAAAAGTAAGCCTGAAAGAATCATCATGGACTCTGCATATCTGGGGATTTTTTTTAAATGTAAGGAGCCATTTCTTCCTTGGATGGGTGAAGTATAATTTGCCTGCATAGAAAGGTCCATGTCAGATGATCTTTGGAGGACTCTGCTAGCTTTAGAAATGTCGAACTCACTTCAGTGGTTAGGTTAAAAAATGGAATAATATTTGTATGCATTTTGATTAAGCAATTAATCAACAAGTTTAGGACAAGTATTCTTGTGATTGGTGGAGATGGAGCCAATCTTAGCACTTCCATTTTTCCAGCATTCTCAGAAAGATGATCGGATACATATATATCTTGACCTTGCCTTTAATGTTGAATAGAATCACCTAGTGTTATAAAATGTATTTCCATATGCAGAAATTTTATAGCATCTTCATTCAAATTCATAGCCACGGTGGTTATAAACTCATCTAGAACCAGTAACTTTCACCAAATCTTGACTACCAGGAGAGGGGTTACTAAACCCATTACAATACAATAGTGACTAACAAATTGTGGAGAGATTGCCAGGGATAAAATTGTACTCTTTACAGTATATAGTGCTCCAATTGTTTATTTTTTATAACAGATAATTTTTAATAAAAATTAAATTATAAAAATAAAAACAAAGGCAGACATTAAATAATATCAAATGACAGCATGTTAACGTTTTCTATAACTACCTTACTAGAAGGGTGTAATTCTTTGCTAGCACCCAGTATGTTACTCTGCAAAAAACAGTGATGTTTCTGCTCATCTTTAGTGCCGTTATTTACACAATATAGTTGCTTATTAAATGTTTGATAAATGAAAACAGAATTAGTTCCATTAAACCTGTACTCACCAAATTAGCATAAAACACACTCAAAACAAACATTTGCTCTGGCAGTTGATAGTCAGAAATCAATTGTATTTGCTTCCACTTTTGAGAGTCCAGATTATTTTCCTATGTTCCTTTTTTAAATTAAAAAAAATTAAACTTTGATACTAGATAGATACAGCCTTAAGTTAGAATTCTTCCATTTAAAGGGTTCATGACTTTCTAACAATTGAGATGTGCCTGGATTAACAGAGTTTAACTATAAATTTTTGGATTAATCCTAGAGTTTAAAAGCTCAACTTAAGCATGGATCAGTGTTTCCCACAAGCTAGTGACACCCTTTTGCGATTCAGTTTTCCAACTGATAGGGAGTGACTATTGCAAATAATGTTTCTGCATTTAAACCCATAAGAATTATTGTGAAAGCAAGCGGAACTCATGAGAGACCAGGGGGTTGGAGTGAAAGAACCCTTGCAGTGAAAGGAATCAAGGATTGTCTTTAGAACCCATGCTACCTGAGCAACCAGGTCAAAAAAGCTTCCTCTAATGAAGATCCATCCATTACCATGACATGCAAGCTCTAGCTGTAGATCACTTTCATGGTCTCCAAAGAAGCTGAGCAGTTATCAGTAACATTCAAAAATCCACTGGAAAGTCATTCATTTCACTTTATGGTCCTAATTAGCCATTTGTATAGTTCTATAATTAAATATGTTCCTTTCTCATCAAGTTTTTCACTTTAGTAATGATACCACTGTGCCACAAACAGGCCCCATGCTGCTGGGTTTGGGACTTATTCATAGCATTTAATTGGTCACCCAGTGGTTAGCCAATAACCCCTTCTATGGGAAGCAACACTCTGAATGCTGTTAATGGGCTGGAGGCACAGTGATTGCCTCCTGGTACCCAGCAGTACTGGGAATAAAGCAATTTCCTCCACTGTGTTGTGTGCCCAATAGCTAATCCTTTCCACTCCTGAAATGCACACTATTTGGTTATAAGTATTTGTGCTGGCTTACTTACCGCTGGGTTGTTAATAGGCAGTGATTCTTCAATGCTCCTTCAGTGAAGTTACAGTCTGCTTGCTGACTGCTAATTAAAACAAGTTTGCTCTCTAAGACTGAGACTAAAAGGTAGCAAGGTCATCTTATTTAATGTAATAACCTTTTATTTAACAATGTTGATACACTACTCATATGTGCACATTTTGTAAACGGGCAAGTCTATTATTGTTTGCTTCAAAAGAACAAAATTGAGTCACTGGCTAGTCTGCTTTCCTTTGAAGTGAAATTGTTAAAATCCCCAGTTCAGGCCTCTGTTATGCAGTTGAAACAGAAGGCTTGCTGTGGGATTCTATTTACAATATTAGGACTTCTGAAAGCAGAAAGAAAAAGTCAACTGTACTAACCATAAATGTTTAAGCCATTAAAGTAATACTTGGGTTCTTTTCCCATGTGTTTTGTTTTAATTATAGTTTGATGTATTAAAGAGCATTACAGAGGCTACAACTTAGAAAGTAAAACAATCGGTAGATGGCACTTCCTAACCGCCTGCTTGGTATAAATACACATCATGAAGTCTTAGAAATGGGACTCTGGACAATAAACTAAACTAAGAATTGAAATGACTTGTAACAAGACAGAGACAATCGTATTTTTGCTTGTATAGTGCCCAGATATTTTTATGTCACATCTCATAAAGATTTGGGGGAAAAAAATCTAATTTGCTGAATTTTTGATGTGTGCTTCTTCCTTAACATTCCTGGGATTCAACTCCAGTGATGACAAAGAAAACAATGTAATGTTCTCTATAAGACAATATGGTATTTCTTCCTACCTTAGGCACTTGTCAGAGAGCCGGGATTGTCACAGTGAATTATTCAGTACTCTCCCAGTTTTTCTACCTCAAAGTTAAACATTATTACTTTAGAAAATGTAGTTCTATCTCTCAACCATAAAAAATTAGGAGCGGTTTTAAAATTCTCCACTCATAACAGAAAAAGAAGAGGCATTTTAAAGACAAAATATTGTAGCTCTGAAATAACAATGTTGTCTCCTGGGGCAAGGTGACATCACAACCAATTTGTCTCTAGTATGTATATACTTTAGAGTATTTAATATCAAATATTTAGAGGCCATTTGGGAGTTATAGTGTCCTATATTATATACACTATAAAATGTGTCCATATGTAGCTAGCTGTAATTATGCAGATACAAGTGCATACAGTCAACAAATTTTTTTGTAGCGGCAAATCAATACTATCTCTCTATTGCGTCTGCAATAATAGACGAATGGTTTGGATTAGGTTGTTAAATATGAAATATCCTATTTTGAATCAAAAATTTAGTTGATTATATCCTAAACAAGAAGCAGTACAATTAACCAAAGTATATGCCAAAACTGTAGATACATTTTTGCCATCCTAACAGTAGCTTGTTTATGCCAGCAGCAAAGAAGCCTGGAGAGCAAGTGGTGATGAAATTGTGAAAGGCATTTTACACAGCTTGTTGAGAACTGAATATTTTTCCTTGCAAGAAGTGGTCCAAAGTCTGGAAGAAGTGGTACTCAGTTTGTGCAAGGTCTGGTGAATACAGTGGATGACAGAGAGCTTCCAAGTCTAATTTCTAAAGTTAGAGCAGTGTTGTTTTTTTGCAACATGTGGTCTTGAAAGATGATTGGATTCTCTCTATTGACCAATCTTGGCTGCTTAATTGCAAGCCGTAATCAATTGACCAGGTTTCATGAAGCTACCAGTGTGGGACCACAAACAGACACCATTAGCTTTTTTTTGATTAATGTTCGGTTTTGTACTGCGTTTCCACACTTCATCTTTATCCAACCATTGTGCCAAATGCTTGTACTTGTCAAAAAGAATTTATTTTTTATCACATGTAACAATATGGTATAGAAATGGCTCCCGTTTATGTCATGACAGCAAAGAAAGGCAAGCTTCGAGACAATTTCTCTTCTGACACTCATTTAATTCATGAAGTAACCATCTATCCAGTTTCTTTACCTTGCAGATTTGTTCCAAATGGTCCAATATTCTTAGACGTCAAACCTTGCTGCTAATGCACAGGTAGGTTGAGATGGATTTGCTTCCACTACAAATTTCAGCTCATCATTTTTCGCCTTGGTCTCAGGTCACCCACGTAGGTCATTTTCAAGATTAAACTCACCAGAAAGAACTTCTCAAGCCATCGACAAACTGTGCATTCATTAGCCACATACTTCCCATACTCTTTGTTGATATTTTGAGCTGTCTGCACTGCATTGGTTCCATGATGGAACTCATTCAAAAATAACACGAATTTTTGACTTATCCATGATTTCACAGAAAATTGCTCTAAAAAAATTTGAAAGATAATCACAAGTCAAAAAGTGGGTTTGAAAGAGTGAGCATGTACCTTCACAATAAAAATAAAACAAGAAGTGTCAAAGTGAAATGGCAGAGATATCAACTGTCAAACTTAGAACTTACAGAAATCAAACATTTCATACTTAATAATCTAAAATTAAAAATAAAATAGCATCCAAAAGAATAAAATACTTAGGTATAAATTTAACTAAGGTGAAACACTTGTTTCAGTGAAAACTACAAAACAGTGATGAAAGAAATTAAAAAAGATAAATAAATAGAATGACATCCATGTTCATAGATTGGAAGATTTAATATTGTTAAAAATGTCCATACTACACAAAGTAATCTACATATTCAAGGCAATCCCTATCAAAATTCTAATGGAATTTTTTATAGAAATAGAAACAAATAATCCTAAAATTTGTATGAAACCACAAAGACCATGAAAATCCAAAAACAATCTTAAGAAAGAAAAAAAAAAGCTGGAGGCATCACACTTCTTGATTTCAAAATACAGGGATACCTTGTTTTATTGTGCTTTGCTTTATTGTATTCACAGATATTGCATTTTTTTCACAAATTGAAGGTTTGTGGCATCACTGTATTGAGCAAGTTTATCCACACCATTTTTCAAAAGCATATACTCGCTTTATGTATCTCTCTATGTCACATTTTGGTAGCTCTTGCAATATTTCAAACTTTATTATTATTATATCTGTTATGGTGGTCTGCCATCATTGATCTTAGATATTACTATTATAATTGTTTTAAGGTGCCATGAACTATGCTCACAGAATATGTTAAACTTAATGGATAAATGCCGTGTGTGTTCTGACTGCTGTACCAATCAATCGTTTCTGCGTCTCTCTCCCTTTCTTGGGTCTCCCTATTCTCTCAGACACAACAATATTAAAATTAGGGCAATTAATAACCCTACAATAGCCTCTAAGTGTTTGAGTGAAAGAAGAGTTGCATGTCTCTCATGTTAAATCAAAAACTAGAAATGATTAAGTTTAGTGAGGAAGACAGGTTGAAAGATGAGATAGGCTGAAAGCTAGATCTCTTGTGCTAAATGGTTAATCAAGTTGAGAAGGCAAAGGAAAAATTCTTGAAAGAAATTAAAAATAGCCTTATTTTGCTGATATGGAGAAAGTTTTAGTGGTCTAGACAGAAGATCAAACCAGCCACAATATTCTCATGTATATATATCTGTATATCTATCTATAAAAGAAAAGTTTGAAGTTGATTCATAAGGTTTAAGGAAAGAACCCATCTCCATCACACAAAAGTGCAAGGTGAAGCAGCAAGTGCTGATGTGGAAGCTAAACAAGTTATCCAAAAGATATACCTAAGACAATTGATGAAAGTGAATACACTAAATAATAGATTTTCAATGTAAATGAAATAGCCTTATATTGGAAGAAGATGCCATCTAGGAATTTCATAGCTAGAAAGAAGTCAATACTTGGCTTTAAAAATTCAAAGGATAGGCTGTTTCTTTTATTAGTGACTAATGTAGCTAGTGACTATGTTGAAGTCAATACTCATTTGCCATTCCCAAAATCCTAGGGCTTTTAAGAATTAGGCTAAATTTACTCTGTCTGTGCTCTGTAAATGGAACAACAATGCTTGGATGACACCATATCTGTTTACAACATAGTTTACTAAACATTTTAAGCCTACTGTTGAGACCTACTGCTCCCTCAGAAAAAAATGATTCCTTTCAAAATATTCCTGTTCATTGATAATAAATGTTGTTGCCAAAGAGCTCTGAAGAAGATGTACAAGGAGATTAATGTTGTTTTTAGGCCTGCTAACACATCAATTCTGTAGCCCATATATCAAGGAGTAATTTCAACTTTAATTTTTTATTATTTAGCAAATACATTCTATAGGACTGTAGCTGGCATAGGTAGTGATTCCTCTGATGGATCTGGGCAAAGAAAATTGAAAACCTTCTGGAAAGGATTCACCATTCTAGATGCTGTTCAGAACTTCATGATTCATAAGAGGGGGTCAAAATATCAACATAAACAGGATTTTGGAAGAAATCAAGTCCAGCCCTCATAATGACTTTGAGGAGTACAAGATTTCAGTGGAAGAAGTAATGGCAGATGTGGTGGAAACAGCAAGAGATTAAAATTAGAAGTGGAGCCTGAAAATGTGACTGAATTGCTCTAATTTTGTAATAAAACTTTAACAGATGAGGTGTTGCTTCTTATGGACGAACAAAGACAGTGATTTCTTGAGGTGGCACCTACTCTTGGTGAAAATGTTCTGAATGTTGTTGACAGAACACCAAGTAATTTAGAATATTACATAAACTTATTAAAGCAGTGGTGGGTTTAAAAGGATAGACTCCAATTTTGAAAGAAATTCTACTGTGGGCAAAATGTTATCAAACAGAAACACATGCTACAAAAAAATCTTTTGTGAAAGGAAGAATCAATTGATGCAGGAAAATTTATTGTTGTCTTATTTTAAGAAATTGCCATAGCCACTTCAACCTTCTACCACCACCACCATGATCAGTCAGCAGCCATCAACAAAGAGGCAAGCCCCTTATCCAACAAAAAGATTACAACTTGCTGAAGGCTCAGATGATCATTAGCATTTGTATGCAATAAAGTATTTTAAAATTAAAGTATTTTCATTTTTTACACATAGTGCTATTGCACACTCAAGAGACTGTAGTATATTGTAAACATAACTTTTATAAGTAGTGGGAAACCAAAAATTTCATGCAATTTGCTTTATTGCAATATTCACTTTATTGAGGTGGTCTGGAACTGAACCCACAATATCCCCAAAGTGTATTTGTAATTAAAATTGTGCAATATTTGCTATGGATGGAATGCTTTTGTCCTTCCAAAATCTATTCATTGAAATCCTAACCCCACAATGTGACAGTATTAACAAGTGGGGCCTTTGTAAGTAATGAAGTCATGAGGGTAGAGCTCTCATGAGTAGGATTAGTAGCCTTATAAAAAAGACTGCATAATACTCTCTATCCCTTTTCTGCCATGTGAGGATAAAGTGAGAAGGCGGATGTCTGTGGTCCATAAAACAAATCCTTACCAGACACTGAATCTGCCAGTGCCTTGATCTTGGTCTTTCCAGACTCCAGAACTGTGAGAAATAAATGTTGATTGTTTAAACCATCAAGTCTATGGTACTTTTGTTATAGGAGCCTGAATATACTAAGATAGTACTGGCATAAAGACAGATACATAGACTAATGAAACAGAATAGAGAGCCTAGAAATTAACCCATGCACATATGGTCAATTAATTTTTATATGGCAGCTAAGAATGCACAATGGAGAAAAACCAATCTTTTTAAAAATATGATGTTAAAAAAATAGATATCCGCATGCAAAAGAATAAAATTAGACCCTTATCTTATACCACAGACAAAAATTAACTCAAAATGGATTGTAAACTTTAAAACTCCTAGAAGAAAACATAGAGAAAAGCTTTGTGACATTGATCTTGGCAATAATTTCTTGGATCTGACACCAAAAGCACATGAAACAAGAGCAAAAATATACAAGTGAGACTATATAAAACTAAAAGGTTTCTGTTCTGCAAAGTCAATCAACAGAGTGAAAAGGAAAACTATGAAATGGAAGAAAATAATTACAAAGCATATATCTGATTCTAAAATATATGAAAAATCCTCTAAGTCAATAGTAAAAAAGAAAAATCCCGATTAAAAATGGACAAAGGACTTGCGTAGACATTTGTCCAAAGAAGATACGTAAGTGGCCAATAGGTTTATGAAAAGATGTTCAGCATCATCAGGGAAATGCAAATTAAAAGAACAATGAGATACTACCTCAAATCTGTTGGGATGGCCACTAACAAAAAAACAGAAAATAACATGTGTTATAGAAAATGTGGGGAAATTAGAATCCTTGTATAGTGTTGGAAAAGTAAAATGGTGTAGCCTCTATAGTAAACAGTATGGAGATGTTTGTCAAAAAATTAAAAATAATATTATCATATGATACAGCAATCACACTGTGGTGTATCTCTAAAAGAATTGAAAGCAGGATCTTGAAGAGATATCTATACTCCCATGTTTATTGCAACATTATACACAATAGCCAAGATGTGGAAATAACCTAAATGTCCACTGAAAGGTGAATGCGTAAAAAAAAATGTGGTATATACATACAGTGGAATATTATTCAGTCACAAAAAGTAGGAATTTTTCCCATATGCAACAACATGGATGAACCTTGAGAACATAATGCTAAGTGAAATAAGTCAGTCACAAAAGGACACACACTATATGATCCCAGTTGTATGAAATATCTCAAATGGTTGAACTCAGAGGCAGAAATTAGAATGGTAGTTTCCAAGGGCTATGGGGAGAGGGAAATGAGGAATTTCTGTTTAATGAGTATAAAATTTCAATACTGCAAGATAAATAAATAACTTCTAGAGATATTCTGTACAAGATTGTGCTGCTCATAGTTAATAATACTTTACACTTGAAATTTCATTAAAAATAATCCTTTAGAGAGTAAAGGTGAATTCTTCTCTCAACATTATGCTCAAAGGAAAGGACTTGAAATTGTTCTCTGATTGCTTCTTCCTTCTAAATTAAAAATATAATTTTAGCTTAAAAATAATATTTCCATATGCATTTACAATTCAGACTAAAGTGTTAATTCAAGTCTTGGAAAATAAAGCAGAATTTGAATAATGTAATTTGAAATTCTATTCAATTTTTTTGCAACTCTGAAGTGTAAACACTATATATTACAGTACATAAAAAGTATATATTGTATTCTAATATATTAAAGTCAATTAAAATATGTGTTATTATTAAATCAATGAAAGTCTCAATTTTATAACTCCAGATTGTTTTTGTTTTAATTATGAATTAATTATCTGGTAATGCAATAAACAACTTCAAAACTTTTGGGGGAAAGATGGTTGGTGTAATATAAAAAGTCATAATAATAAATGGAAGTGTGTTCCCAAAAAGATAAAGAAAACAATGTTTTAAATCATTTAAACTAAAACATAATAAATATGTCCTAAGACTAACAGCTAATAAATTATCTTTAAATGTCTTGTATGATGATACTTCTTTAGACCATTCATTAAGTTATAATAGGAACAACTTATACTTGGTTCAAATTCAGTGACTGTACCCATAACACATATATGTATACATACCCCAAATCTTCATAGGTTTGAAGACTTAGTGAGAAAATGACAACAACAAAATATCTCTAAGTTGGAAATCTATTTCTGCCATTAACAGTTTACCTAACCTTGGGCATGTTATTTTCTCTCTTTGTTCTTTATTTACTCATCTGGAAAATATTAGTACATCTATATTGTGAATAAATAATCAAAAAAATATTATTCATTACTTCCTAAAATATTTTAGAAGATTATTTATTCACATCAATATCTTTAAATTATATGTGTGTATCTATATATTTGATACATATACATATGTATACTACATATAAGCTTTGACTTATCTAACTTATTTGTGATAAGGATAATTCTAGAAGTACAATTCATTTAAGAATTGAAAATATTTTAATGTAGACATGAAACGCAGAAGCTGCAGTCAGTTTTCCTGAATCTGTCATCCGCTGTCTGTGTCACACCGAGTAGTGTACTTCTTTGTATATACCTTAGTTTCCTTATATTTCCAACAGAAAGAACCATAATAGAGTTATTCAAAGGACTAAATCAGAGAGTGTAAAAAATGCTTATAATAGTGTCAGAGAAATTACAAAAACTCAATAAATATTGACCATTATTATATGCAAAATCTCATTTGATTCTCACTACAATGTTTGATGTATTCATTCATTTATTCAACAATTGTTGAATAAATGCATACCTGATACCAAGAGATTTATTGGTATATACTGACAAAAAGTACAGTAAACATAATTTTTGCCCTTTAAAATCTTTTGAGGTCATTAAATGAGAGCAAATGAACAAACAAACAAATAAATTGCTACAGATATAATCAGAGTTATGGGGGAATGGATTTAGATGATGCAATTAAGAATAAGAGGGGAATCTACTATACATCTGCTGTATTCAGGAAAGTCCTCTCTGAGATCTAAATAGTGAGGAGCTAGCTATGGGCAAAGAGCAGAGGGATCATTGGAATAAAAATGTCTTATGGTTGAGCAAGTGAGCTAGACGGCAAGAAAGTAGTTGTCAAAGAATGGGACATATGGAACTAAAATTTTGGAGAGTTTATAGAATCAATATAAATAATAATATAAAATAGGTAATAAAATGTGAACATGGGCACATTTGACTGTGGTGGAATGAAGAAAAATATATTTGGAGATAAGGATTATAAGAAACAGAGGGGAAAGACTGTCAGATGGTTTAGATCCATGAAATTGAAGTCACTGAGTGTGACAGATGTAACACACAGAGAAAGTCTGAAGTAGTTTTTGATGAATGAAAAGGGTTAGATGATTGGGAGGAGGTCAGAATACAATAGTAACTAGAAGAGGTATAAGCAGATGCTGAAAGCCTTAGAGAAACTGGGTTTTCAGGAGGAATGGTGAGAAATGGCCTAGGGCTTGTGCACTGGGTTGCAGAGAGGAGCACTCTCCCTTTTTGTAGGCTCTAACCCAAGTGGGATGTTAGAAGTGGGATCTTTTCTTTGAGAAGTCTGCAGAACAAAATGTGTTCTCCAGTTTGGGTTAGGATAAAGAAGTAGAGAGAAATTTTTTAATATATGGAGATTGATGATATAAAAGAGCTTGATGATAATATAGAGGATGCCAGAGGCAAAGTAACAGAAAGTTTTGCAAGGCTGATGTGGCAGATTTTCATATGATGAGCCACAATGAATCATGTCCTTGCATAATCCCTTCCTCTTGAGTGCAGGAGGAAGCTGCTATTTGCTTCTAACAATAGAATATGATAAAGGTGATGGGTGTCACTCCCATGAATGTTACATTATATAAGACTCTGTCTTAGCAGATTGGAAGGAGAGATTCCATTGCTGGTCTTGAAGCAGACAGCGAGGCTGTGGACTGCCTAGAGAGAGAACCACAAGGCAGGTAACTGTGGGACACTTCTAGGACCTGAGGCCAGCCTTAGCAAATAGCAATACGTATAGCTACGAGGAAATTGATTTCACAAACAACCCAAATGAGCTTTAATTCTTCCCTCATTGAGTCTGTAGATTGGAATTCAATCTGGCTAACATCTTGATTGCAGTCTGGTGAGACTCTAAGCAGAGAACCCAAATAAACTGTACCCATTTCCTTGACCCACAGAAAATCTGAGATAATAAATGTCTTATTTTAAGTCACCATATTTGTAATTTTTTAATGCAACAACAGAAAACCAATACAGCAAGAGTGGAAAGGGGGACTGAATCAGACTAGAGAAGCTATATACACTATTGGAAGGAAATGGATGAAGCATGGCCTTTGGACCAAGTCTTAGGTTAAGTGAAATTAATTCTAAATGTCTCAGAGGAGAGTGGACACTTGTTTCTAGCATTGTGGCCATAAATATTGAGGTCAAAGAAATGGTGGCCTTATGGAGGTTGCTATCCTTATGTTGAGTTAGCTGTTCCTTCAGGCAAGATGCTACGGTTGCTTTAATTCTTCAAGAGTTGATTTTACCAGAGAGCTCTGAGATGACCTTGTAGGAAAAGGCATACATACCAAGAAGCACATGCAAAGTACAATCATTATTCTAGCTTTTAAAATAATACAACAGAGGCCCAGAAAAAAGCTCACACTGTTAATAAAATGCAAAGCTTAAATTTGAACCTGAGCCCTGTGAAGAGATTTTATGTACTTAACTGCTCTGTGATGAACATCAACAGTGACTGGTGGGTGTTGGACTGCATCAGCATGGGTGCTAGGTGTAGAGTCCTGCAAGGAGTAGAATCAGCTTCACAAAGGTATGGATTTACTTCCAGCACACAAATAAAGAGGAAAGAGAAGGAGAGGGAGAGAAGAGTAATGTACAACATGTAAGAGAAACAAAATTTGTAAGTACAATTGAAGGAAACACATTTCAGATACCCTGAACCTGGATTCAGCCATCGGAGCCATTTGAAATTCAAAGCATCTTCAGCAAATAGGAACTAGAATAAGGAATGGATAGAAAGAGGACAAGATAAATGAAAAATAAAAGAAGGAGGGAATGGAGGAGGAAGACAAGAAGGAGAGCTTTTGCAACTGGGATTGGTTAAAAGAAGGGAGGAAGAAAATAAGTGGGAAAATAATTCAGGAAAAATGTTTTTAAAAATATTTTAATATCACACACAATCATAGGAAGACAAAAGAAGCCTAAAAAATTAGGAACAATAGGATTTGTAAGAATATTTACAGTTTTTTCATGAGGATAAGCAGTTTTTGAACAAGACATTATGTTGTGGGCCTCCTGATCCAGCTGGAAAAATAAATCAAAGGATATATTTGAATTTCTTCAAATATCAGGAGTTAGGAATCTTAAGATGAATTTCAGGGCAGCAGAAAGACTGGCTTCATTTGGTTATTGCATAAGAAGACAAAACACCAAAAAGGCTTGAAAAACTTGGAAATAATTCCATTTCATAGGCTAACTGGTCTGTAAATTTTATCCAGAAATGACTTGGTTCCTACAGATGCTGTTGTGAGTTTACAATAGTAGGAGCAGACTTACTAGGCTTTAAAGGGTAGTAATAAACCAGGAGACACCCCAGGCAAGAGAGAATCAGCTAAAACTACTCACAGAATTTTCCCAATTATGGTCAGAGTAGGTTATGATTGGGATCTGGGGTATTCAAAAGTATCCGGGATATTTCATTAGAAGATTTAAGAAATAATATGTGTATAATGTGTCACTTGGAGTAGTGTTCTGAATGTTAAGAAATAAAATTAAAAAATAAATTTTATAATGACAAGATAACATACTTTAGGAATCCTTTCTACATGAAGAAATAAAATATTTATTTACTTGAACACCTTACACACTTATAGGCATTCAGAAAATAATTTGTTTAATTTATTTTCATATTTATTCATTTATTCACAATTCAAATTTATTGTTTTTAATGCTTCCTGGTAGATTCATTTGCCCATGGCATGAATAAATTTAATATTTTGCTGAGGCATTCGATTTAACCATATGCACTGCCAGGCTGTTGTGTGGAGAGTCACTAGGCTAGGGAGTGAATACTCCTATTTGCCCATAAATGTACACCTTAAAATGATTTAGCTATTGGTTATTGTTGCCACTATATCACTTCAATTTTTATTTTTATTTTTTCCTTATTGAAGTATAATTTACATATCATGCCTTTACTCCATTTTAAGTGTATAATTAAATGATTATTAGTAAATTTACCAAGTTGTACAGCTGTTCACATAAATCAATTTTAGAAGATTTCCTTCCACCTATTGAGACCCCTAATGCCCTTCCCCAACTACATTTCAAGCATGTCTCTCCCCTCCACAGTGCTCACCACCTCCGTCACTTCAATTTTTAGATACAATTCTGTTTCCCTGTATATGTTGGCTTCAGAAAGACAGAAAGTCAAGTTATGGTGTGATAAGAGTATTCATAGACTTGTATAATCTAATAGGTCTTCTGACATAGGCCTTGAGAAAACTGTGGGTTTTCTGCAAAAAGGAACTGCAGTGTTTCTAAGAGCAGTAGTTACTGTGATCTACTTCAGTGTGGGGAAATGTTCCATCAAACATGTCCAGAGGAGTCACAGAGAGCTTCACTGAAGAGATCACTCTGGAGCTGAGGTGTAAGGTTATGTAAGAGGCCTGAATGCTCTGGCTATAGAGCATACCTGCCCTCTCTCCGCTCCTGTATGGTGGCCTAGACTGGCACAGTCATAGTGGTGAGTGAAAGTTATGGGCAGACATAAGAGATATTCCAGAGATGGAAATGGCAGTTTTTGTTGATTGGGCCATGGGAAATGAAGGAGACTGAAAGGATACCCCAGTTTTACGGTCGGTCAATTAGTTCAATGGGAGTTTAGGAAACAAAGGCATAGGGGAAAAAATGGAAAGACAAGTTGGATGGAAAGTCAACACATTTCAAATGGGGATAATGCTAATACTTACCTCATAGGTTTTCTATGAGCATTAAATGAGTTAATAAATAAGTATAGAGAATAAAGGCTATGCATCATTTAATAAATGATAACAGTTATTATTAAGAGGTATATTAGGTAAATTAATGTGTAACAACAAATTGATAGACTACCATGGTAAACAACATTCTACACACTGAAAAAAATTCCAAAATGATGTAAAGAAATAACAGCATATATCACTTAGTTGAGTGATCACTATGATTAACATTATATAAAATATTGAGTCAAAGACGGTTAGGCTGGTGAGACTAAGAGAAAATTTGTTTTATATTAAAAATGTTTGTCTAGAAATATTAGAAATTGAATTTTTCTATAAACTTTGATGTGAAAATGGGGCACTATATGCAAATTGCTCATGAGCTTATTGTAATAAAAAGGAATACTACGTTAAAGAAACAAGAAGGGAAACAACTGAGTTTGTAATCTCAGTTCAATGAAATTTTCTGTGACTGTAAGGGCAGAATACAGTCAGGTATGGTTAACAAGGAGATGGTGCTAGGCGTGGGAATGGGGAAAAGGAGGAAAGTTAGGAAAAGCGCAAGGGGCAAAGCATGCACCAGTATGGAGAAGCAGACAGAGGGGAAGGATATGGGAAAACACATGCTGAAAACAAGCCTTTGCTTGAGAAGATAAGAGACAGAAAACGTAAAACTCATGGGGAAAATGGGACCAATTTTTCTAAGCAAACACCAAAAGAAAGAAAAGGAGAAAGAGGTGGAAAGATGGAATTAACACAGAACCTGATATGAAAAGAAAAAGAGAAAGAAGTAGATTATGAACGTGTCTATGAAATAATTAAAATTACACAAATATCTGGATAACATTTTATTTTTTGAGACAGAGTCTCACTCTGTTTCGTGGGCTAGAGTGCCATGGCGTCAGCCCAGCTCACAGCAACTTCAAACTCCTGGGTTCTAGAGATCCTTCTGCCCAGCCTCCTGAATAGCTGGGACTACAGGTGTGCCCCACTACATTCAGCTAATTTTTTCTATTTTTGGTTGCCTCACTAATTATTTTTCTATTTTTAGTAGGGACAGGGTCTCACTCTTGCTCAGGCTAGTCTCAAACTCCTAACCTCAAGCGATTCTCCCGCCTTGGCCTCCTAGAGTGCTAGGATTAGAGGTGCGAGCCACCGCACCTGGCTTGGATTGTTATTTTGAAATGAAATCTTTTAAGAGTACTTGAGGAAGAAAGGTTTTTTACTTATGGTACATTCTGAAAAATGAAATTAGGTATATTTTAGCATAAAAAATTTGGCTGGTTTTCGATATTAGGGACATATTTATTGCAAGTCATAGGATTGAAACTGTGACTTTCACATCAGTTAACAATGGATAAGAGCCATGCAAGGATGCTGGTATTTAGGTTAATACATACAAGATGAGTATGTGACGCATTCAGAATATATTGGAATGCATAATTATAGGTAAGACTTTGGAAAGAGTAAAGAATGAAATATATAACAATCTTGAAAAATGCAAAAAAGAAATGTAAAAAATAAAACCATTTAAATTGATGGTGATGTTTTGCATATAACATGAAGGGTAATATTAGAAAGGGATTTCAGCATTTACAGAAAACATGCAAGAAATGAATATTGTAACTAAAACTTACCTCTAAAACCAAATATTTTAATTGGCATATAAAAGTGAGGACACAAAATCAAGACAAATAAGAGTTGAAGTTCAATGTATCTGTGTGTGTGTGTATGTGTGTGTGTGTGTATGCGTTTGTGTGTGTTGTTGGGAAGGAGGAAGGAAGGCTAGTTAGATGTCGCACACACAGCAATGCTGATAAAGCATTAAAATATCCCAGGATCTGAAAGAAGCTTCATATATTTGAGCACTGAATATGAAGGAGACCATAGCAAAGGGTTAGACTTGAAAAGTAGGAGTTTCTAACATGTTATATAAAGGAGACTGAATTCTATGGTAATAGAAATATAAAGTCATTGAAAATTTTAAGCAACAGATTGACACACCCATTTATATTTTAGAAAACACCCTTTTGACATCTTCCTCTTGCAAGATGGTAGAATAAATATTCTAACATGTTTCTCACTACAAATGTATAAAAAAATCTGGGTAGGAACTAACACAAATTCTTTGTAATGCATAACAGTATTCTTTCTTTGCAATAAAGAAAGAAAAAAAAACGTCAGGAGAAATAGGGACTTAACTTTAGAGACATAAATATGTGAACTGTTACCACAGATATCCTGAGAAGAACAGGGAGATATTTTATTTCTCCTGATATCATAAGAACTCTGTTTAATTTTTATGCTTGGGCAGGGAATGAGGCTCTGGACCTACAAGAGGTGGAGACAAAGAAGTGAAAAGTAAGAATAAAGCCAGGGTCTTTAAAAAGTCGTACCCTCAAATAAAGGTTGAACTTGAAAAATATCCACTTACTGGCACAAGGAGAAGACAAGGAAGCTTGTCTCTAACTCATTTGAGGTGAAAAAAATACCAAAGTCATCCCTAAAACTTCCAAACCCCAATTCTGTTCTTAGTTCTGGTATAAGGTCCAAATTTATGATACTTGTATGGTTCAGACAATACCAAAGTGAAAAACTAACACACACTTGAATTCAAGGTTGTGATTCATCTAGGTTTTGACAAGCAGAGCAAACACAAAGCTCCTCTTGGAAGACACTCCTGCAACTTATGGGCCACAGGGTACATATGAGCTCATGATACCTAAATTGAAAAATACTCAAAATTACAGTTCACTATAAGCAAAATTCATCAGGGAAAAAAGAAGAGATTACAATCTGGAGAATTTACAATAGTAGGACAATGCAGGGGAAAAAGAGTTACAAAACAAATATGTTTAAAGTAATAATTGAAGTAATTGAATTTCAAAGAAAAAGTGAAACTCGATTAAAAAGAGAATTAGTATGTACAGGTAATTCAAATATAACCTTTAGAATTAAAAAATATAGTAATTGAAATTAAAAATACAATCACTTTGTCATATGGAAGTTTGGATGCAAATAAAGAAAGAATAAACAAATAGAAAGATTGGATGTGAGGAAATTATCAAGAATGAAGCACAGATAAAAAGGTAGGAAAATATAAAATAATGGTTATAAAAAAGAATATTTAACTTTGAAGTATCAATGTACATACATTAGGAAGAATAATAAAAAGATATGGAAATGGTATGAAGAGATAATGGCTAAAATTTTATCAGAATATGTGAAAGGCTCAAAACTTTATCTTCATGAAGTACAACTAGTTGAGAGAAAGAAAAACAAAATGATTCCATAGCTAGACACATGGTAGTAAAATTTCAGACCTCTAAAGAGAGAAACAAATTCTTCAAAACTACTAAAAAGCAAAGACATTCCCTAGAATGGAAGAATAGCCTGAAACTAGCTGTCTCAAACATAAAAATGGGATCAGATGAAAATGGATTATCTTCATATTGCTGAGGGAAACACAATCAAACTAAAACTCTGTGCCTATCTAAAAATAATCCACCTCAAGAGAAAACAAAATAAATATATTTCCATACAAGACTGGAAAAAAATTTCACTGAAATATCTTAAGGGAAAAAAATTAAAGGTTTGTATTTTATAAAGAAGTAAACTGAATTCAAAAGGATTAATATGCAAGATAAAATGATAAATTTGTGAATAAATCACAAAAAGTAATTATATAACACAATGATGATAAAATACTGTTATTACTAAAAGTACTATGTGGTAGAAGTAACGATGGAATTGAGACAACATTAATATGTACATCGAGGGTTACTGAGTTTGGTTTAGGAGGGATGGAAGCAAGTGGAATAATGAAGATTTTCTTATGTGAAATGTTTTCATAAGATTTTAAGGAAAATATAAAAACTTATAGAAATGTTATACATAACCTTCAAAATAGTAAGTAAAGGAAGAAGAACAATAAATAAAACTCCATAAAACCAATAGAAGAAAGAGAAAAAGAACCAAAGAAAATGCATCATAATGAGTAAGCCCAAAATAAGAAGATGAGAATAAATAATAATATATTAGTAATGACAAAATTTTAAAGAATTAAATTTACTAGATGAAAAAGAGCTACTATTTTAATGGTTAAGAAAATAAAGCAATTGCACTTGGTTATATGCTCTTATTGTATACATAGGCAAAATATGACAAGAGAGGTGGAAAAAATACTAGAAAAAGGTAAAGCAGTTCAGAGTTTGGGGATTCACTTTCTCTGTGATTCTTTTACTTCTAGTATCTCCCTGAATTTCCAGCCCTAAATTATGGTCTCTGACAACTCATGACAGTATGTCTTCCATTCTTTGCTGGATAAGCTGTGTGTAGGTTGGGGAAATAGTTAGAAGCATAGCAAACTTGCAAACCTTACCTGTAGAAGTTCTTTCAAGGGTAGACCCTCCATTCCCAAGCCTCCTCATTTTTATTGCACTTTTGTAGGCTCCCTGCAATCTATGATGTTTAGACATCGTCATTAGTTTGGGGGAAAATACATTCAGAATTTGAGTCACAGCTCTTTTATGGCTATCTCACTTCCTGATTTTCCTCTCTATATTTCTAGTTGCTCTGTTGCTGAACATTCTAATATCTGCTACCTAATGCAAGTGAGATTGCAGTTCTCTGCTTTCACAGCAAAGAAGAATCGAGTATTTCCCTAAGAAAACCAAGATTTTTTAGTTATTACCCAATGTAGTAGGAGTCCTGCAAGAATAAACTCTACTCCAGTCTCTGCCTGTCTTTAGTGTTTTCCATCACCTTCAAATAGTTGTTTTTAGTATTTTTGTTCAGTTTTATAATTGTTTTCTATGGGAAGAATCACTCAAAATCTTTACACAACCATTTTCACATTTTACAAAACCATTTTGGTTTTGTACATTTCTAGTTTTTCAAAAAAATATGAAAATAAATTACGAAGGCTGTCCGGAAAGTGTCCAGATATTGTTAATAGGTATTTTTCATATTACGTGGCTGGATACTTTTTGCACAGACCTAGTATATCAATTTGGTAAAAAGACAAAGTCATTATTCAGAGTCCCAAATTGGGGCATTGGGTTTTGGTGTGGAGTGCTTTCAAAGATTCATTCCTAGAATATTCTCAAAATCCAAAAGTTTTATCTATGTAAGTGGTGGCAGATAAATAGATAGATAAAGAAAGTCTTAACAAATCCTGTTTGGGGAGCAGTAAGCTAATAGGATTTTCCTCTTAGATTTTAAAAGACTGACCACATTGATGTAAACTGCCAGGATAGACTGATGATTTGGGTACTAATGGATGAAACCATGTATTTTATTGAATAAAGGTAGCCCATTTATTCTTCAAATTGTTAGCATGTTTCAATATTTATGAGTTGAAGCCAACTCTTTCTGAATTCCTACCCAAAGATGTTTTTATTGACAACCGCAAATAATTTAAACATATATTATATGTATATGTAGAGGAGTCACATTTCTTCTAGAATTCACACATTGTATTACTACCAACTGAGGAAAAATAGCTGCAAAATTGATTCAAAATTGAAGCAAAATTGTGTGGTTAATTTTGGTAATTATGCTTTTTTAATGCTAGATCTAAAAATAGTATTAAATGTAAAAATTTACTATAAGAAAACATGGCTCCGTGTCCTGCCGGGAACATGTGCTTTGAAATTTCTAGTTTCATTTTTTTCTTAATTTCAGTAAATGAAAAAAAACCAAATATCATACGTATAAATTGTACAAACATTAAGTTTGAAATTTAGAGCCCAGTGAGTAAGGGTTGATGTGGCTACATTAAAGTCATGCATGCTAATAATTTCTGTTACTCTTGCTGCTAAATATATTCAGTACCTCAAAATAGCACAATTGGCTTGATACTATGGAATAAAATACATAGCAGTATAATATGAATGCAATGAGATTAGATTGCAGATTTCAACCTTAATATTTTTATATGCATTCTCATTTCAACAGCATATTAATCCACTGAGAATTTCATATGTAAATTTCTAACCAAAGACTTTCTTTTCAAATAATGTAGATTTAGACATCAAAAATATTTATAAGCCAATTAAAGCTGTTACTATACTACGTGACTAGAAGCTATTTTATTATTTTACATCTATTTTACTCCTCAAAATGAATTATAATAGAATAAAAAGAAAAATAAGTGCTCACACTCACTTTCCTACTACTAGTAAAAGGAATCTATCATGATATTCATTTTTACTCAAAATATCTTGATATGCACAACATTTTTATTTTCGTAAATGTTTGCTTTCAGTTAACATCAAAATCCATATTTCTTAAAGTTCTTGAATATAGTGTGTAGACGTGATAGATTTTACTCTCTGGTACTTTTTGAATTGATGCTTTCCTTTTTTATACTATTTATGAATTGTACTGTGTTTAGGGAGCTAAAGGGCATTGAAGCCCATTTTTCCCCTTAAAATTCATCCTCAATTCTTATTATAACCATGTAAAATTTCCACGTGATCTGATCAAATTTGAATGCAAAATTATTACTCGGAAATGCATGATTAACTGCATGATACTGAAGCATGCTGAAAGCTAGCGAAGAGAGGCAGAAAAACAAAATTGGCAAGAGGTATTATAGGAAGTTGGTGAAATTAGTAAGAGAAATCTTCCTTTTCACTTATGATTTCACATCATATTTTAGCAAAAAATAAAAATAAGTTGGCTGTCAAAATTAAATGTAAGGTTCAAAATAATTTGAATGTTAGGTTCAAATCATTCTGGATTAGGCAGCCAACTTGTTTACTCCCTAATTCCAGATTTTCTGAGACATTTCACTCATTTCCAAGTTCATAATTGAAATGCAATAAATCATTCAGGCAAAGGCTTGGTTATAGAACAAACATATTCTGCACCACTAGAGACCCCAGGATTACTTAATGAATTTAAACACTCTTTCTCATCTTTTGCCATTTCCCCTTAGCTCTAATGCTCTTACAAAGAGGTGAGTTTGAGGCAAGTTCCAATAAGATATATAGATTAAGGTAAAAGAAGTTTAGAGGGAAAATAAGAGAAGGATAGGCTTTAGAAAGGAGAACAAAGCTGCAATAGATGGATGCCAAAAATAGGTGGGAACAGAGAGATGCTAACATTAATGGAGAAATAAAGAAAGGAAAAAAATGAAAAGTAAAAAAGAAAAATGAAAGGGAATGGCAAAAAGAAAGCAAGAATGTAGTGTACAAAAAGGGTTGAGAAAAATATTTTCTCATGTATTTTTCACATCTAAATATCTTACTGAAAATTCTTCTCCTTTTAAACCATGAAATGAAATGTTACCTAGAATTTAAAACAGAACAGTTCCTTGACTTTTTGTCAATGGAAATGCAGATATGCACAAATAAGAAATGATTTAAAAAAATCTTCTATTGAGTTTTGCAGATTTCCAGTGTCTGGAAGCTTTATTTTACTGGAGATGTATGTGGAAGACTAGTGTATTATTCTCGTAAAATTAATTAATACTACCTTAAAACTGAATGGCAAACAACAGTTAAAAACCTCTTCCCTAAATTATACAGGACCACAATGTAGGTTAAGAGCAATGTCTTTTGTTATCAATATACTATACAGAAAAATTTGACTTTCTGCCAAATCATGTCTGTGAATATTTCTCAAGTAACATGAAATGCAAACATATTCTTTAATTCAGTCCTTCTTTATATTTCATGCAATTAGCACTTACTCCCCAAGGGGAAACTTTTAAAAGGGCTGGCCAGGAATGGGGACATGTGCCTGTAATCGTAGCTACTAGTGAGGCTGAGGTGGGAAGATAGCTTGAGCCCAAGAGTTGGAGGCTGCAGTGAGCTATGATCAAGCCACTGCATTCTAGGTTGAGTGACAGAGCAAAACCCTGCCTCTAAAAAAATAAATATAAATAAACATAAATAAATAAAGCTGTTCTTTGATTTATGTGCCTCCATCAGTATGTGCTGGTTTTGTTACCAATGTTTAAAAAGTCAAATTTAAATACCTTGGGTCAAATGAAATATACTTTTGATTAATCTGGGTAAAATCTTCTTGAGATAGATAGAGACATAGTAGATATTAAGTTTGATATAGAATTTAGAACAAGCTAGAAAATCTGTAAGTTAATTTGTATCACTCATTATAAAACTGAAGTCCCCAATTATAAGATAATTTTAATATCATGTGATGCTATAATAATACAGTTGTCCCCTGCTTTCTGAGGAAATGGGTTCTAGAACCCCCACAGTAATCAAAATCCAGTCATACTCAGTCCTGGGAAACTGGGGATTGGAAAAATTGGCCCTCAGTATACACGAGCTTCTTAATCCACAAATGTTATATTTTCCATCTGGATTTGGTTGTGAATGTAGAATCTGCCAACGAGTATATTTATTGAAAAATATTCACCCATAAATGGACCCGCAGAGTTCAAACCTGTGCTGCTAAGGGTCAACTGTACTTACAAGTTCTTGAACCAAGAAAATAATTGTCCCAGAGAGATTATAAATTAAGCATGCCTGAGCTTTCTACCTTCCACCTGGAATGGTTACCTGTAGACTAGCATCAACACATATCACCACAAAGCTCCATCTCAAGTCTAGGGTTTCAATTACATCTTCTCAGCTTACTATCTTCTTCTATAAGAAAGCACTTCCCTTAAAATCCTGTCAGGCACGTGTGGGTTTATTCTGTTTCCTTCACTGCCCTATTCCTTAGTATGGTGGATGTATGAGCATGCTCCTCACTGCAAATCCAGACCTGACTTCCCACCATTTCCTGAGCGGTACATGCTTACAGAGCTGGAAAAGCCCAGTGAAAATAGAGCCACTGAGCTCGTAGCAGGAGGGAGGAGTGATTGAGTCTGTTAAATATTTCATTAGCAGAAGCACATTTCTTCAAAACATTTTAGTCAAGTCATGGCCTTCTGTAATAGAAATGTTTACATTTAATTTTGTTTTATATAGACTATTTTTAGAAATAAAATAACCATGATTCTGTTTAGAATAAGAAACCAGAAGAAAATAAACATGATGGCTCAGAACTATTTTCATTCTTTTCTTTTCTTAGTTACCCCTGGTTCGCCTCTGCCAATAGTACAAATAAAGTGATATAACATGCCAAGAAATTAGTTAATGTAATGTCCTTTCAACAAATAATATCAATTACTAATAATAACCTTGGAAGAGATATACTTCCTTGAGTCAGGCATGGAAGCCTGGAATGAAGTGTAATACCAGTGAGATGAAATGCTGTAGAAAAATAAATACAGCTATTACTGGACACTCACTGGTTTGAACATCTCTCTGGAGCATGGGGACCTTAGAATCTTAACTGCTTGAAAGGACAATGGGAAGATAGAGACCCAATTGGATAGGTTTTAATTTTCTTTGAATTCATTTTGAGTTTTATTGCTTACAAATCTTTTGGATGGACTTGACCTCTTCAAAATACTAATATTAGTGAAATATCAATTCTTTGTAAAAATGGACAAATTACTTAATGCACTTTTATTTTTAAGCATCTTGGAAGAACATCCTAGGAAAACGACATCCCCCCACAACCCACCCATGCAATGTCAACAGGAGGTTTGCTTGTTCTCTTGAGCTATAGTTGATTTACAAGAAGTATGTTGTTGCTCAAGGTATTAGGAGTGAGTGTTTTGGTTCTAAGAGCTTTAACTAAATAGTTTCAGAATGAATGGATACTGTGATCAACACAGTCTTCTTTAAGGAATAATCATGGTTCAGTCAGGCTGGCACAGCCTAAAGGCAGGGCTTGGGCTTTACGGTGAAAAACAATTAAGAGTACCTTCTTGGGGGAAAAAAAGAATATATATATATATTTTTTTCTTTTTTTCTGTAAACATAGTCATCTTAGAATTATATTATCAGATATATTCCTGACTTGGAAGTATTTTCCTAAGTAGCGGATGGTGGTAAAAGTAGTAAAATCAATATTTGATAATGAAAAGTCAAATGAATATGAATGAGATGTGTTCCTTCAAAATACTATAAACACATGATTCCATTCTCTGAAGAAGTTGCAATGTGATTTGGCCAAGAGGTAAAACCACAGTAAAAGCCAGAAAAGAGAAGGAGCATAAATTGAATATTTCATTTTTTTTTTCTCAAGGAGAAACTATGGCACACACATGCACACATGTGTAAAAGCCACAGATTGATTTGTATCTTTCTACCTCTAGTCACACGCACATAAAAGCTTGAGTCATTTTGATTGAAAAAGGAAGGTAGTAAGCTGAAAAAAATCATGTAATAATTTTCTTATTGTACTACATGGCTTAGCTGGGGATATTCTAAATTTTAGCTTTGCTCTTGATATTTGGCTAAAGTCTACTTTTTGGCTTTAGCTTTGGCCTTAGTCATTTGAAGTCTGTATAGCTGAACACCTTTTATCAACATCACCTCTAATATTACAGACTCGTGAGTGATGAATAATCATAAAATCATATAGGTAATCATCATACATAATCAGTATAACTGCATCAGTAATAATAAAATGAAGGTCATTAGATTTAGTGCTAATACTGGAAGATTCACTTTCAAATACAAATAAGCATTATACATGAGACTTGGAGTGAGACTATCTTTACATGATTTATAGTTTGAAATTCTGTCCATAACTGAAATTTTTAAATTATATGTAACATTGCTAGAATAAAATACTTCAATGATTAATGATGATTGGGAAAGCTTTTCACATGCAAATTAGTAACTTCCAAATACTTCAAGAAATAGAAAAATAGATTGACACTCATTGTGTGAATAATTTTTATCTTTATCATAGTCTTAGATTTTAGAAGTTTCAAGGAAAGATATGGGATACTAAGAAAGTGTATCACCGGATAACATAGCAATGAGAATATTATATGTTTTTTTTTCCAGCTTTATTGAGGTATTATTGTCAAAAACTATATATATTTAGTATGTAGAACTTGATTACTTGAGATACATATACATTATGACATGATTATCACAATGAAATTAATTAACGCATCCATTACCACACCTAGTTACCTTTTGCGCACGCGCGCGTGTGTGTGTGTGTGTATCGTGAGGACTCTTACAATCTATTTTCTTAGAAAACTTCAAGTAAGCAATACAATATTATTAACTATAATCACCATGCTGTACATTAGATTCACAGAGCTTATTTGTCTTATAACTGAAAGTTTGTATCCTTTGACTAACATCTCCATAGCCCCTGACACCCATCATACTACTGTCTGCTTCCATGAGTTCAACATGTTTTAGATTCCACACATTTGTCTTTCTATATTTGGCTTATTTCACTTTGCCTAATATTCTCCATGTTCAAACATGACGCTGTAAATGGCAGGATTTTCTCCTTCTTTATGGTTGAATAATATTTCACTTTGTGTGTTTGTGTGCATATAACATTTTCTATATTAATTCATCCATTGATAGACACTTAGATTATTTCCATATCTTCACTATTGTGAATAATGCTGCAATAAATATAGAGGTGCACATATCTGTTTGGGATACTGATTTCGTTTTCTTTGGCTGAATACCCAAAGGTGGGATTGTTGAATCATTTCTCCCAACGACATGCAAGGATTCTCTCTTCTCCACACCCTCACTAACGCTTGTTCTATCTCTTGATTTTTTTATAATAGCCATCTTATCAGGTTTGAGGGGATATCACATTGTGGCTTGGGGCAGAAATAAATGAACTATAGACTAGAAATACAATAGAAAAGATCAATGAAACTAAGAGTTGGATTTTTGAAAAGAAAAAAAACGGCAAACTTTTAGTTAAACTAACTAATGGAAAAAAGAGAGATGAATAAAATAAGTAGGAGGGGATGGGTCTATACACACATAATGGGTGTGGTGCACACCATCTGGGGGAGGGACACACTAGAAGCTCTGACTCAGGTGGGGCAAGGGCAATATATGTAACCTAAACATTTGTACCCACATAATACACTGAAATTTAAAAAATAAAATAAAATAAGTAAAATTATAAATGAAATAAGAGACATTATAACAAATACCACAGAAATATAAAGGAACATAAAAAACTACTATGAAAAAGTATATGCCAACAAATTTGGTAACCTGGAATAAATGGGTAAATTCCTAGACATAACATATCAAGGGTGAATCATGCAGAGACAGTTAATCTGAACAAACCAATAATGAGTAAGGAGATTGAAGAAGTAATGAAAAACGTCCCCAAAAAAGAAAAGCTGAGGGCCAGATTGCTTCACTGGTGAATTTGAAGGCAAGCATTTAAAAAGGAATTAATGTCAGTCCTTCTAAAACTCTTCTAAAAAGTTGAAGAGGAGGGAACGCTTTCAAATCATGAGGTCAGCATTTCTCTATACCAAAGTCAGATAAGGACACTACAATAAAAGAAAATTACATGCCAATATCCCTGGTGAACACAGATGCAAAAATTCTCATCATAATACTAGCAAACCAAATTCAACAGCATGTTAAAAGAATCATACATCATGATCAAGTGGGATTTATTCCTGAGAAGCAAGAATGGTTCAACATATGCAAATCAATAAATATGATACACTGCATTAATTAAGAGAATGAAGAATAAAAACCATATGAGCATATTGATAGATGCAGAAAGAGCATTTGATAAATTTCAACATTCTTTCATGATATAAACTCTCAACAAATTACTTATAGAAGGAATGTACACTAACATAATAAAAGCATATGCAATAATCCTACAGCTAACACCAAGCTGAAAGCTTTCCTCTAAGATTAGGAACAAGACAAAGGTACCCACTATTGTCAATTCTACTCAACATAGTACTGAGAGTCTTAAACAGAGTAATCAGACAAGGAAAAGAAATAAAAGGCTTCCAAATCAGAAAGGAAGAAGTTATTTTGTCTCTGTTTACAGATGACATAATCCTATATATACGACCCTAAAGACTCCACCAAAAACTATTAGAACTAATAAACAAATTTAGTAAAGTTGCAGGTTACAAAATCAACATAAAAATCAGTTGGATTTCTACACACTAAAAAGAACTGAAAAGAAATTGAGAAAACAATCATATTTAAAATAGCATCAAAAGAATAAAATATTTAGAAACAAATTTAATGAAGGAATTGAAACACTGTACACTGAAAACTCCAAAACACTGATTAAATAAATTAGAGAATATAGAAATAAGTGGAAAGATCCTGTGTTCATGGATTGGAAGACAATGATGTTAAAATGCCCATACTACCCAAAGCGATTTACAGATTCAGTGCAATTTCTATCAAAATTCCAATGGTATTTTCCACAGAAATAGAAATAACAATCCTAAAATTTGTATAGAACAAGAGAAGATCCCAAATAGCCAGAGCAGTATTGAGAAACAAGAACAAATTTGGGGGCATCACACTATCTAATTCCAAATTATATATTACAAAGCTGTATCAACCAAAACAGTATAATATAGGCATAAAAACAGACACAGACCAATGGAACAAAATAGAAAACCAAGAAAAAAACCCATGAAATTGTAGTCAACTAATCTTTGATAAGGCCACCAAGAATACACAATGCAAGCAGGATAATCACTTTAATAAATGGTGTTGGGAAAACTGTCTACCCATACACCAACAAATGAAAGTGGACCCTCATGTTACACCATATGCAAAACTCAACTCCAAGTGGATCAGAGACCTAAATGTAAAACCTGAAACTTTAAAGATTATTTCCTAGAAGAAAACATAGGGGAAAAGCTTCATGGCACTGGTCTGAGCAATGATCTTTTGGCTATGACCCCAAAAGCACAGGCAACAAAAGCAAAAATAAACAAATGAGATTACATCAAACTAAACAGCTTCTGCACAGCAAAGGTTATAACTGAGAGTGAAAAGACAACCTAAGAATTGGGAGAGTATACTTGCAAACTATATATAGGGTAAGGAGTTAATATACAAAATATATAAGGAACTCATACAATGCAATAGCAAAGAAACCAACTCAATTTAAAAATGAACAAAATCCCTGAATGGACATTTTTCCGAAGAAAACATACAAATGACCAATAGGTTTATGAAAAATCTTATAATAATAATGCTCACCATTATTATATGTTTTTGAGCAAATAATTTTTCAAGTCCATTTTGGGAATTCTTCACAGGGAAATTATTTTTCCTGTAGTAATATATCAACTATTTTAAAATGACTTGTAAGTTATTTGACAAATGAAATGATAAAAACAATTACTTTCATAGTACTATAGATTTATTCTTTCATTCCAAATTTTCATTCTGTGATGGTATTTGACTTTGGTCTTGGGTTCAGCCAAGTATTTATTTTACTGCATGGCTAATCAGCATTTATCCAACTAGCAAAACTTTATACGTTCTCATAGATATAATTTCATGTATCTGTGACAAAAATATATGTAATATATTTTCAGGCTAACCTAGGCTCTGTCAATTCCTCAGCAATGGTATCGTCAATATTTTTTTTTACATACTTTTAGAAATTTTAGAGGTCACTAATCACAGGGCACAAGATATGCACCCTAAGTCCTGACCTCAGGGCAATAATGTCTTGAGAAGGGGCAAAGCTGAACTATTTTACAACTTGGTAAATTTACTAATAACCATTTAATTGTACACTTAAAATGGAGTAAAGACATGATATGTAAATTACACTTCAATAAAGACAAAAAAAAAAGGGTCAGAATCCATGTGGGTGTTGCCATTCACAGTGTTGAGGCTAGAGGATTAGATTAAGTTTCATTGGCCTGTCAGTTTACAACAAGTAGCAAACAGATAAAACAAAACACAGTAGACCCATATTTAATATCCTGGATAGGTTCTTGGAAACTATGACTCTAAGTGAAATATTAGTAACAGATAACAAAAGCAATTTTATCAGAGTCTAACTGATATAAATGAGAGTTAAGTTCCTATGGCATATTTCTGATCACAAAAACATCCCTAAAGTTCTAAATAAAGACCCAGAACATTTCTAATATTAAACATTGAAATAAATGTGAGCTATACATACATTTTAAAAAGATTAATAAAAAACAACTAAGGTCATTATTTACCTGATTATTCCAGTTAAGTGTCACAGGTGGCCAGAACCTATCCCAGCAGCTCAGGGTGCAAGGCAGGAACCGACTCTGGCCAGGACGCCACTCCATCCCAGAGCACACTCACACATATACACATGCTCACTCAGACTGGGACCATTTAGACATGCTGATTCACCTAATAGGCACATCTTTTCAATGTGGGAGGAAACCCAAGTACCTGGAGAAAACCCATCTTTGCAAACAAACAACACAAGGAGAACATGCAAACTCCACACACACAGTGCCCCACAAGTTGTTTTTCTTTTTTCTTCATCAATGTTCTAATGAAACGACATTGAAGGAAATGGTGTTATTTGAGGACCTGCTGTACTAAGCTGAGAGAAACTGGGTTATATATGCCAGGATGCTTGAAGTATTCAGAATTTTGTTTTAAAACACACTCTGATAGTCTCAGTGTGGAGTGGATTGCAGCCATGGGAGAAGATATTTGTTTCTGATTTATGAAGTGGTGGGAACTTTAGATATTTTAAGTTATGACTTTGGTGTTTTTCTCCATGGACCAAACAAACACCCGTGTCTTAGAATCTAGTGAATACTGCTCCTAAATGGATAAAAGAAAGAATATTTTATTATCAGATCAAAGTATTGATGTCAGTGACCAGTATTCAGACCTGCCCAGCTTTATTCTAACATCATTATATCAGTGTTCTTGACACCCATGGTTAATATGTGGCTACCCCAATAGTCTACTAGTCTTTATGTCCATGGAAAAAAGTTGGATAGGATAAAATAACAAATGACTGGAATGCTCTCATGTAAGGAACAGATATATAAGGAGCAGTAAGTCAAATGTTCTGTAGAAAGCAATTTCCTTCTTCGTCCCTTATTTCAGAGAAAAACAGTGATAGCATCTCCTGCTCATGAATGTGGTACATTTGAACACAAATGGGGAATCTAATGACATTATAAAGCACCTTGAAAGAAAATTGTTTTGCCTAGAGAAGTTTACAAATAGAGGCAGTCATTAGTAAGAAGGCATGGTAACGTAGCAGACAGCCTCAAGAGAGACCTTCTCACCCCATGAGTCAAGGAACACGTCACCTTGCTGCTTTTATTTCAGGAAAAAATGGCTATATTTCCATTGGTGGAAGGGTAGTCATGCTGAAGGGTATATGGTTGAATTGCTATGCATAAAATACTTTTGAATTGAATTCTTAAATTTCCTAAAATGAAGTTGCAGAATACATAAACATTGATGTAAGCACTGTATAGATAGATTGAGTCAATCTAAAAAACAGAGATTGTATAAAAGAAAAGATGTTTAGTTGGTAATAGAGCATTGCAATGGTAATATATATGTCATCATAAACTATGTGTGTATCCAGGGAGGTAAAGGAAGACTTAAGTTTTTAAAGGAAAAAATGAAGAGAATCACATAATTATTTTGAAATAATTATTCTTGCCTATCAATAACAAGGGTGACATCAGTCTGAGGTTGGACAGGTGATTGCTGGGCAGATGTCCTTGAAGAAGTATTTTTAAGGTTGAGATGGCCTTTGCACAAGATTCTGATCTTTTCAGTCTTTTGTGATAGTTTTGTCATTGGGCATGCAAGCATGAGAACCCTCTCTTCATGGTCTTCCCAGGTTATCAAAAGTTTCAAAATAGATAGGTAGATAGAGTATATACAAAATCAATCTTGTAGAGAGTCATCATATTTGAGGATATTTTAACAATATATTTAATTTCTATTGTTTCTCATATGCAAAATAAAGTGTTGTGGAGATTTACCTTTTTGATTTTAATTTATCCTTTATACTGTGGCCAGTTAGACAGCTCCTATTACCTGTAGAATAAAATAAAATTTCTTAATTTGACTTTTAATGTTCATAATTATGGAAATATCATTTAGATATACCTTGATGTTTTCGTTCTTATTGCTCCCTTAGATTTAGCTACCTCAACCTTTCCACCCACAGGCAATCAATCCTTCAAGATTCAGGAGAAAGCTCTCTTCCTGTGAAAAACATTCCAAAATACCTCCAATCATAAACGAGTACTCTTTCCCCAGATAAACAATGTGTTTATTTTTTTAATGCCTTATAGTTTAGTGAGGGAAGAACACAGCTGTGTTTCAAGGTGAAAGAACATGCTGAAGTTACCCCAGTTAAGGCTTCCATCATCTAATTCTGTGATTACTGCACGATCATTCCTAACTGGCTTTCCTGAATGAAATCCCATCCCGTCCAGCAATCCATTTCCTACCCCAGTAGTTCTCAATTGTTATGCTACAGCACAGAGTATAATTCAAACTATCCATAGGCATTTCATCAGATTTCAATAAAGATATAAGTTTTATCTTAACTAGAACTTCATAAACATACTGTTAAAATAGTTTGTCAGGATACTGAGTGGGATAGGTCACAAAAAACTGTAGGGTGAAATTTGTTCCATGTCATAATATAATGTAGAATTTATAGGAGAGAAAAATTGAGTATGTACTAAAACATGTAAACAATTTGCCTCTGCAGAGTCCAGAGAGAGCAAAGTATATTCAACAGTGACACAGAGTGAAAGACCAGCCAATGAATCAAATTTACTCTTTGGATGCCTTTCTCAACATCGTAAATCACTGTTATACTACTGCAATGTTAACGTGATAATTGTTACTGAATTGTTTGCTTTCGTTTTCAGACTAATAAATACCGCCTTCCTGTGCGCCTCTAACAATTCTCATATACATCTACGATTTCTCATTCACAATTCTGAAATCAAAATGTTCTGACAGCTAAACATTCCATCTTAATTCGTTTAGTGACAAATTTATTCTGAACTGATTAGTTCTGTTTTCATATATTTGATTGTGGATGTTGCTACAGATCCCTCTGGGAGTACTGGGCAATATTTAGTGCAGTTACCTTATTACTTTTCTAGAAGTCCAACATATTCTGAATTCTAACTTATATCTAGTTCTAAGAGTTTTGAATAAGAGATTATGAACATATATTTAAAATATTTCTGTCACAACAAATGTTCAGGGTGGCTGATAGTCAGTGAAGTTTTCTAAAAGACAAATCTGACCTTACTTCTCTGTTCTTTGAAACTCCTAGTACTTCATTGTCCTCACATCCAAGCTCCTCAATCCAGCACACGTGGCCTGTTGGGATTTTATCTCTGCTAATATTTTCATCTTCCACTCTTGTCCCAAATATACTGATGTTCTCAGGACCCGCCCATGTTCTTTGGTAACTTACTGGCTTTTCACATGTTTATTTCTTAGCCTGAAATATTTTTCCTTCTAGAAAATTTGTTAACTTCTGTTAGGTTTTGTGTATCAGCTTATTTTACTTACCCCTTAACACTGGGTTTGTTGTTGCTGATAAAGGATCCCAAGGAAATTTTTCCAAATGTAGCATTTATCCTATGCCTTGTATTATAATTTCCTATTTACTTAATTCTACTTACATTCACTTAGTTAGGTCTTTAAGGGCTAAGACCCTCTGGTTGGCCTCACCGCATTCTCAGTCTTTAGCAGAATGGATACAGAATAAATACTTGTTAAACAAATGCATTAGAGAATAAATAAAACATAGTATGGTTGACCTTTGAACAACACAGGGGTTAGAGAGCCCTCCCTTGTGCAGCTGAAAATCTGTGTATAACTTTTGAGTCCCCCAGATATTAACTACTAATACCCTACTCTTGACTGGAAGCCTCATTGATAACATAAATAGTTGATTAATATATATTTTGTATGTTGTATGTATAATATATGGTATTCTTACAATAAAGAAAATGTTACTAAGAAATTTTATGATGATTACAAAAAAGAAAAAAAATACATTTAAAATACAATACAATACTGTCCTTAAAAAATCAGAAATGTGAAGATGATGCTGACATTTGATTAGAAAAACTAATGTCTGATTTAATTTTTTCAAAGTCATAGTTTTAATCATTTCCATTTAATCAAATGGAACTTTAAAACTTTGTTTATTATTTACTATTTATTATTAATGAATTAGTTTATTTCCAAGTTTTTAGGGGAATATGGTGTAAAGAAAGAAAAGGAATGGAAAAATTAGAGAACATTTGGGTAAAGTGGTATCTGAGTATCATTTAGAAGTATTTAAACAGGAAGATAGCATTGATTAGAAGCCTCTAGAAAGGTATAGTGTGAGGAAAGAGACACATTTTAGAGAGGCAGATAATTTTTTGAGTAGTGTCTTATTTGATATAATTTCAAACTTGCAATTTGTAAATAGGAAAAGGAACTCCATTATACTTTTTACCCAGACTACAAGTTGTTATACATACACACACGCACATATGTACATATTTTTTCTAAACTGCTTGAAAGTAACCTAAAAACACCATGCTCCTTTAAATCTAAATTCTATGAGAAGTCCCTAAGAACAAAAACATTCTCTTACAAAAGCACACCTCAGTTAACAAAATCAGGAAATTTGGTATTGAGTCAATGCATTATCTAATACATAGTCTATATTTAAATGTTAAAAATTATCCTAATAATGCATTATGGCTACTTTTTCATGTCTAGAATCAAGCTGTGGATAATGCACAGGATTTGTCAAAACTATTTTTATCTCCTTTAATCTGGACCAGTTACTCAGCTTTTATGTATTTTTGTACCTTGACATTTTGATACAAAAAGCTATTTTTTTTTTTTTTTTTGTAAACTAGCCCTCACTTTGAGTCTGCATGATGTTTCCTCATGATTGGATTTATGTTATGCAGTTTTGGTAGGAATATCACAGAAGCAATGCTGTGTCTTTCTCAGTGCATAAAGTCTAGAGATACATGGGTTTGTTCCAATGTTAGTAAGGCTTTACCTATTATTTACATATACTCTATCCAGTAAATATACTTATCAAATTCCAGAAACTGCCCAAAGTCCTATCCTAAATATATTCATCATTTGGTCTAATTAAATTACAGTAGTGATTACAAATAATTGGGGACATGAGAAGACACAGACACTTCTTTTAAGGAGTTCTATTTACCAGTATGAAGAGGCAAAGATATAAAGGCAAATAATTTAAATACAGTGTAGTAATTGTTTTAAGTCTTTTAAATCTCTCCCAATGACTCTTTTAAAAGAATTGATTTTTTTTTCCATTTTCTTCTCATGCACAACAGCATAATGCCAAGGAGAAGCTGCGATATTTGACATCTAAAGTTCTGGGTTTGAGTCTGTATACTCTAATCTGTTAGCAATGAGAACTTAGCATACACAGACTCTAAGTGTGGATAATAACAGGGTCCTTACTAAGTATAAGTAGGTGCTTACCGGTAGGTTAAATGAAAATATATATGTGAAACATTTGATAATCTGTAAATTCCACTCAGAGATAAGATGGTATTATTTATGTGTTTATATATATGTAATATGATAGAAAAGCCATAGGATTTGCAGTCAGTGGTCAAACAAAATACTCACAGGACAACGGCAAAGATCATGTACAATATTTGTGAAAGTATATTTAAACTAATATACACTCAGACACACAAACTTGCTTATGATAATTTTCTTGATTTGTCAGCAAATAAACTTTGATTAAATCTGTTATTTTTGTTCATCTCTACTTTCTTCATTTTTGAAGAGAACAATATATATATATATTTTTGTAAATCCTTCAGTGCCCTCTTCATTATATGGTACTGAGTTGCTTTATGGTGTTGGTTGAATGTCCAAAATATTATAAACTATGATTGATATCTTGCATGTTAACAAAATTATTGCATATTAACAAAATGCTTTTTAAGTGTTTTTGGAACTCAACTTAGGGCATATTTCAATACTCTCATTCATTTATTGGGCACAAAAGGGTTGAATAATGGAGATGAAGTTCAGTGAATGATACGAGGACCTGGCCTCCTACCAGCTGTGTTCTTGTGAAAGTCATTCGTCCTCTCTAGACCTAAGCTTTTCTTTTTTTATGTTATAACTTCCCTTTAAAAAAACTCAAATGTTTCTCTTTGTCTAAATTTTTGCCTCTACCTTAATGAATTCAAGAAAAAGAGCAGTTTCAAAATATGTTTAAAATATATGGTGTTAACCTAGAAACACAGAAATAAATGAATGAAAGCAGAAAAACTAGCACATGACTGCTTTAGTCATTTTACAAATTCCTAAACAACAATAAAAACAAAAAGAAAAAAAGTTGTATTTTCCAGGCTGTCCGAATTACTCATCTTTTCCCACATTACTTTTTTGTTCTCTCAAATAATGCTGCCCACGTGTCAATGGAAAGATCTGAAATGTTCATGAATGATTGTAAATGGTCTCTGCTAACTGTGACCTCATCCAATTTAGGCTTGAGTAAGAACATTTGAATCTTGGCATACACTTAACGCCATTTCCTTTCGGCTTCAAAGAGCACACTTGATCCAATTCCTTCAGATAGTTTCCTCAGCTTTCTTGGCTTCTGAAGAGAGTACAATTTATTCACATCTCTGACCATGACTAGACATCCAGCGTCTGTGTCCTCAAAGACAATATTTTAGCTGCCTGGGTTTTTGGTAATCACACTTAATAATCTTGTTTGAGTAATTTCCCAATGATGTTAAAGCAAGTCTATCTGATCTATATCCCTTATTATGACTAATTTTCAAGTCAGCCCCTTCCAGGCCAGTAGTGCATGATGAGTATTATTGAACCACGAGCCAATTTAACAAAGTGGTCAACAGGATAAGAACCCAAATAATCTCCTGTACAGCGAAAAATGAGGGTATGGTAAAAACAAACAAACAAACAACAACAAAAAAAAACGGTAGTTTATTCTGGGGGTGTGTGTTTTATCCAGAGCTAAAGGAATGAATGACTTGAGATGAATTTGTCTTAGTAGAAATCTATATTTAATGCTAAAAAATATGCTAGTGAATTAAATACACACATACATGTGCGCACAAGTGGATACACAAAAACAACATAAAACCAAAAATTATTGACCTAGCCAATCAGAAATATCAAACTGTGCAAACTAGGGTATGTATAAGAACATAGAAACGAGCCTCTTTTAGAGTTCTAATACAGTAAAAGATTGAATGTAGAGGAAAAACGTTTGACCTTTCAGTTAAGGAAGAACTGAAATATAAACTGTAGCTTTGCTACTACTTCTAGATTCTTTCTTGTTTCCATACATGTCCATAAAAAGAGTGGGGAGAGAGACAGACAGAGATAATGAAGAGAATATGCTCCCTACTGCAATTATAAAGCAAAATAAATGGCTTTTTCTGATTGAGCCGCTTCTGAAACAATTCCTGTAGCTAGGAGAATGCTGTCACATGCTGATTGGCCTAGGGTTTTGGTTACCTGGTTACCTGGTTTTG
>CAUYRT010107485.1:0-89071 GCA_963574885.1 Lepilemur ruficaudatus
CCGCCCTGCTGTGTCCCCAGGCCACCCAGTCTCAAGAGTTTTTGTGGCCACCTGGCTCACTGGCCATGTTCCTAGTGTAGCATTTAATAAATGGTAGCAGGAATTCTTGCTAAGTCCACCTGGAACAGACCTGAATTACAGAAACAATTTTTGTTTCTCTCAAACAGAAGCAGATCACATGTATGAGCAAAGTAAAATTAATTATATGGGGGTTTTGTGTTTTTTAGAATTTCTTTTCACAGGCCAGGCGCAGTGGCTCATGCCTGTAATCCTAGAACTTTGGGAGGCTGAGACAGGAGAATCACTTGAGCCCAGGAGTTCAAGACCAGCCTGGGCAACATAGAAAGACACCCCAGCTCTACAAAAAAATAGAAAAATTAGCCAAGTGTGGTGGTGTGCACCTGTAGTCCCAGCTACTCAGGAGGCTAAGGCAGGAGGATCCCTTGAGCCTAGGAATTAGAGGTTGCTGTGAGCTGTGATCATGCCACTGTACTCCAGTCTGGGTGACAGAATGAGACTCTGTCTCACACACAAAAAAATAGGGGATGGTTTAAATTGGAAACTTGTACTTGGGAGGCTGAGGCAGGAGGATCACTTGAGCCCAGGAGTTTGAGGCTGCAATGAGTTACGCTCATGCCACTGTACTCCAGCTTGGGTGACAGTGAGACCCTGTCTCAGAAAAAATAAGTAAACAAAATTTATTTTTATAAGCTAAAGCATGTTTCCTAGAAATATATCAAATATACTGCAAAATAAATATAACACTAAGTGAAAATAAAAAATCATTTACACACTTTTTACTCTTTGATGACCACGTGTAACTTTTTACATGTCTTACTGTGATTCCATGTTGTCTTGCTGTAATTCCATGATTTTCAAGAGTCATTATGACAATGTACAGTTTCTGCTTTGAGAACTTCACCCAGTGTAGGATGTCACGCCACTGGACACTTGACACATTGTGCTAAGTGGCTGAGGTCCCTGAAAGAGGCAAGACATACACGAAAATCCCAATTTATAGTGGGGGTTCAGACTCTCAACTCTTAAAATGACGACCGTAAGTGTCATAAATTCTGCTCCAACTTCAGATGTCGTCATTTAAGGATCGCAGTACTTCAATAATCCATAGAATCTGTGAATTAACGTGTTAGCCGTCTGTCTTGGCCTGAGTATCAAAGACTGAATCTGTCGAGGGAAGTCTGGTTCTTACAATGATATTCATTTGGAATAACTAGTTTCTATCATGAGTAAGCATTAAGTTTAAACTAGAGCCAGTAAACCAAAAGAAGAGATTCCATGATATAATTAAAGAGTTTTAGCCTGTTTTTAAATATATGTGCACAGTTGTGGACCATGATATGGTCGTAATCCACTGTGATTATATCTATAAAATAGAGGAAATAAGATTTCATAGTAAAAATCTAGGATTAATGAACATCGTCTTTTCTTCATGGTTCAGAAAGTAAAGCTACCCTCTTTTGTTCTCTTGCGGCCCCTGGTAGACACCGCTTTAGCGCTCATTCTTTCCACACTGGGAGGCCTGAATGGGACACAGGCCATGAGGAGCAGGAAGGGGCAGAGCTCAGGCACCCGTGCCCTTGCTGCTGCCACCACCACGGCCACCAATCAGACTACCGACTCCTTTGTCAGGCGCTCACGTGGCGGTGAGCTCCTGTTCCGCTATCTGGAAAGATCAGTCCAAAATGACAGTATTTGTGTGGCAGTAGAAAGTGGCACAGAAAGCAGTGACAGATTCTGCATTGGCTGGGACCTCAAAGCAACCAGAATGCTACCATAGGAAGTCCCTTGGCTCCACGGAGGAGCCGCAGCAGACGCCAAGAAACAGCAAGTGTGGCTGTCTCCTCAATGCCTCAATGTCTCCTCCCTTCAAGGCCCTGTTAAGATGCTATCGCTACCCTATCCCTGCCTGAGCCCCCTGCCCCCCTACCCACACCCCCCGCAGCCATGTCCTGCCTGGGGCTGTCGCAGCACTTGCTCTGTACGTCACCTGTAGCGTGTATCGCGCTCTACTTTGTAGGACAGGTATTGATGTGTGTGTCTCACCTGCAGAGCCAGCCTTCAGATTCCTGCACACACAGGGTGCTCAGTGAATAGGTATTGAATCAGTTAGTCGGGTTAGTTTTCTCCTGGAGTTGGCCCATGAACTGTTCTAGAAGACGTCAGTGTGCTGAGCCATGGCAGACTTTCAAACTCTCTTCCTTTATATAGGGCCAAAAGGTCTCGGAATCAACCCTCGTCATTCAGAATGAATGAATTCTTGCGTAGTGTTTTGTTTATTCTGACAAATATCCACTGGACACTGTCAGGGTTGCTGGCACTCCAGATACAAGAGAGTCCTCACTCCAGTGAGAAACCCAGACCCGCAGCTAAGTACGTGCAGCATGAAAAGTGTCACGAAGAGAGTTCATAGAAAACACCGTGAGTGCACGAAGACGGGAGTGGCCGCTTCTGCCTGGGGGCTCATTCGGGCCCGTGTTTCTCAAGTCCAAGTTCCACGGGGTAAATCAAAGGGGTGTCTCAGGTCAGGTGGCTGGGTTTTTAGGACATGTTTAATGGCATCAGAATCAAACTGAGGGTTATATGAATAAGTTGGTGTCCTCCTCCCGCTCTTGCAGTTAAGAGCTTCTGTACCACGCTATACCCTCAAATAGCTGTGAGTAGCTCCTTCTAGAAGATAAACTTGAATTTTTTAGTAGCTTTCAAATGATATAGGAGCGCTTAGCAAAAATCTGAGATCAGTTCATTTAGAACAAAAACTCTACATGCAGCCATAGGATGTGCAAAATAAAATTGTGGTTATAAATAAAACTTCATCTTAGATTATGATGGTAAAGTTTTCTCAATCCTAATATTTCTGCATTGAATCATTCGACAAATACTTACTGAGTGCCTGGCTTGTGCCACCTCTGTTCTAAGAATTAAGGACACAGCCTCCAGCTCCAGACACCCTCTCTGCAGACCTGTGACCCGTGAGCAGCAAGATGCAGAAGTCAGAGAAAAAATCTGATGACACGGTGTTTATAGTGATATTTACCAAGCATTCAGAGACCACACGTTGAGTGGCAAAGTGAAGTGGAGAAACGAGATGACTTTCAGGATAATTGAGTCAAAAATGCCATTTTGAAGGGGCCCAAACTCCTCCCTGTGTCATCCGAATAATTTAAGCTGTGCTCTGAGCACTGTTGGCTTTGACCATAGTGTGCCAGACACGTTGAAAAGCAATAAAAACAAAAACAAAAATAATCATTCCTACTCTCCAGGACAGAAACTAATCCCAAATCCTCACATTTCTAATATGATTTAGAAAATCTAAAACAGAGCCAGGTTTGCAAAGTGATAAGTATGAGATCTAAGAATCAACTTTGATAGTACCTCTGACTTTTTTCCTAATAAGAGTTTACCAACTGCATTTCTTCATATTAAAGTTATTATTTTAAAGGCAACACATTATAACCAACACTAAATTCATTAAATGACTTAGTAGTTTAGATCATGACTAATGAACTATTATCTGTCCAACAAGAATTTATTGAGTGCCTACTATGTGCCAGATCCTAGAGATGCAGAGTGGGTTCGGGGATCAGGAGGGGCTGCAATCTAATAAATCACTCTGATACAGTGTAATTAATTCAATCACGTACATCTGTTAAAAGAGCAGCAGAAACAGCGCATGGCCGTCTCCATGGGCAGGAACGAGTTAGGAGAGGCTTTGGGAAGGAAAGGAAAGGAAAGGACGTGAGCTGGGTGGAAAGATGAAAAGGCAGGTTGGAAACATCCATGTGTGCCGATGGGGACTGCATTGTTGGTGTCGTAGGGTAGAGTCTGAACTGAAAGGCACCTTGTAGGTCTTTGGATCCTGTAACCGGATCAGAAAGTCCCCAACAGGGAAGCAGTGTGACTAGTGCACTGATTTTCCTCTCAAAAGTAGGGATGGGGGTGGATTTAAACTGCCTGAGAACCTGCTTATCATTTTTATTTATTTTATGTATTAGTTTACATAAGTTTTCATTGGGGGAAAACATAATTCCACAGCTGAAAGCCACTGGCATGGTAGAAAGAGCCAGGGGCCGTGAGGTAGCCCTGTATTTGTGTCCTGAGACAGTGATCTGTAAATGGTAATGCTCCAAGCAAATTTGGATTATTTTTAAGTCATTTTTCTTACGATCTTTCTGGGCCTTAGTTCCTTTGTTTACACAATGAGGGTGTTTCAGCCAGAAGTCTCAGCTCCCCGTCAGCTCTAGAATGATACGGTTCTGTAGTTATTCAGCCTTCTCTTGACTACTTCCTTTGCATTGCTTTTGACAAGACTTAACGTTGGAATTAGAGCATCTTGTTTTGTGAATTATAACTACTCATTGATTTTGTAAATTGCAAATACTGTCACACAAAGCTGAGACTATTTCATTTGTAGGATACGGACACTTCAGTAGCTGGTGATGTTGTTTTGTTTGTTTGTTTGTTGTGGTACATATGCCCAAAGTCAAATGCTTCAAATCTTGCTTTTAATGAAATCTTTATGTTCTTTTGGTAGCCAGAAGTGCAACTTGCTGAAGGCTTTGATGTGTTTATGCCTAAATCGCAGCTGGACTCTATACTATCAAACTACACTCGCTCAGGAAGCCTCCTGTTTAGAAAACTGGTGTGTGCGTTTTTTGATGACAAGACGTTGGCTAACTCCTTACCCAATGGGAAGAGGAAAAGAGGACTCAACGACAACCGGAAAGGACTAGACCAAAATATTGTGGGTGCAATAAAAGGTTGGTCCGCATCATTTCATTTCATGGGTTCTTCGTTGGGTGTTGCCTTCATCCATAATGACGCACCTGAGATCAGAGGAAGCCAACTCGAGGTTAATTTCACTTGCCACAGGCAGTTTAGCCGTTGTCATGGCTTTGGGGGTGAGCTGTGTAACTTATCACCCCAGATACCACTCGGTATTTCCACGTGATGTTAATTTGTTGAGATAATAATTTAAGGGCCAGTTTGGTCTGCTGCAGAACCGAAAAGTGTTTTTCTTATTTGACTTTTTAAATGAAGGTGTTTTTCTTCCCTGTAATTAAGAGCTTCACCAATACGTTATTCCAACTTAAATTTTTAGTTGTAAGAGTGAAGCTATGACGCTTTTAAATAAATAAAGTAAAAGGGCTCTTTCTGAAGTTCAGAAGTTGCTTTGCTAGATCTTTGCTTCTAAAGACATTTAAATCCAAGTGAACTCTGGGCCTCCCACACGTTCCTGGCCTGCTCTGCTCCCTCTAGTTTTGTGACATTGAGTCAGGCCAGCTGCACGCAGAGACCGCCGTGGGTCTCTCCCTTAACACCTGTGAGCACATGTCCGTAGCACACTGCAGTACAGGGACCATGCCGGGCACGTAGGAGCGCATCTTTGTTTATGTCCAGTGCCACCTTCTAGACCTAGTTTTTAACTGTGAAGTGTCCTTATTCAGGACTCCGATGAATATAACTTTAAGAAATAGAAGTATTTAAATATTATTATCAAGAAGAATGTAAACGAGTCTCAAATCTAAGCACAGCTATCATGAAAATGAAATTTTGAGTCGAGCCTTAATTCGAACTAGAATGACTGATAAGGATCTTCCTTACTCAGTTCCTGCATTGTTTGGTTGTGGAGTGGGACCCACAGAGAGCTCTTCCCTGCCCCCTCCCGCTCCCATTATCTTGCAAAATGAATAAATGAATTTACTAGTGCTTAAAGGATACTTGGAAATCCACAATTAACTTTACAAAATAATACGGTTTTTCAGCGGAGTTAGCAAGTACCAGACACCCTTTGTCCATGGCCAGAAGGACATAAGCCTTCATTAACAGAAAATTTCTCATGCTCCATCAGAATTTTTTCTCTTAAAGTGACAGTTGAGTTGTATTAAATAAGAAAAGCTACAGAGATACCACTGTCTGTGCCATCTCTGAAAAGGATGATTCAGCCTAAAGTGACACTAAAAACAAGATTACAGGATTTGAAAAATGGTCAGTGATGTAACTAGGACTTGCTAGAGTGAAGAAGGCCCCTTTTCCATTTCATCTGGCAGTCCCGAAACACAAAGGTCAAGGCTGCTGGTGCTTTACTGAAATACAGCCAGGAATCGTTTTAATTTTGTTTTTTTCAGGGCAGCATATTAACATTAACGAAAGCGTTTAGAAATTAGGGAACCATAAATGCCTATGTTGCATCTTAATGACAGTAGAAGAGTTACCCGAATAATAGGTAGGAATGAAACAGATCATGGCAGGTAGACTGACAGAGGTTTATTCTGCCATTTTCCATCAGACTGGACATCATACACGAGTTGTAAAAGCAGATTACAAACAGAAACAGAGGACACCCCTTAATTTCCTTCACGGCCCCACTCTTTAGCTAGAAATAAAAATGGCTGTGACACCTTTGTTCCTAATGCGTAATAAAGTAAATCGCTGAAATCAAAGGACTTAAAATTTCCATGCACTCCTTTTATTGTTGAATTAAATCTGTCATTAAAATTCTGCTAGAACAGCACAGTAACTTACAACAGACAGAAATCCACCCGTAAGCCACCAACAAACTAAATGAACAAATATTTTATATTCACTTGTTTCCTTGCAGTGTTTATTCATACACATATGTTTTGATTTTTTTCCTGATTACAAAAATAATAGATGTTTCTAAAAATATCCAAATCATAAAAAAAAAATTATAGAAAACTAAAAGACCCTATGATCTCACTCTTCAGAGGTTGTGGTGTATATTCTTACAATCTTCATTCAAGTATGAATGTGGTATAAGGTTTGTCTTTGTTGTTATTGTTTTAGAGACGGGATCACACTCTGTCGCCCAGGCTGGCGTGTGGTGGCACAATCATACCTCCCTGTAACCTGGAACTCCTGGGCTCAAGTGATCCTCCCGCCTCGGTCTTCTTTTTTATAAGAACGTTGTGTTCATACTGGCCATCCATCCTTTTTACCTGATTCATTCTGATAATTTTTTATAAGCTCCTTGAGGACAAGCTTTGTCTTAAATATTTTTAATTATTACCTGTTGCACATGACAACGTTTAGGTAATGCCATCCCCAAATATGTGTCCTCGGTATGCTGATTACCTCCAACTGAGGGTACTTGGGGACCAGCACATGCAGGCAGGGGCTTTCTGTGAACTAGCCTTTCTGCCTAGAGACAGATCCTCCAAAAGGAACTTGTGAACCAGGGAAAATTAACTCAGATCACTGGAGGTGACACCACCCACAGAGTTTGTCACAGGCTATTGGGCCCTCTCATCTTTCCCCAAAATCACTTCCTCTCCCCTAAGTTGCCTGCACTCCCCACCCACCCTGTCCCCTATGAAGGGGTACATAAGCATCTAGATCTCACTGGGTTTGGGTATTCGCTTTTCTTTCCTGTGACGTCCCCGTGCACACGGTAAATATGTACGTCTTTTCTCTTGTTAATCTTCCTGCTATCAGTTTATCTCATAGATTCAATTATTGCACCCCCAGAGGGTGGAAGGAAAGTCTTGCCTCCCCTACACACTTCACTGAGCACTTTACACAGACTAGGGTTTCCATAAAGACGTGTTGGGTGAGCAGACAGGCATAGATTTTTTTTGTTTTGTTTTTTTTTGAGACAGAGTCTCACTCTGTTGCCCGGACTAGAGAGCCGTGGCATCAGCCTAGCTCACAGCAACTTCAGACTCCTGGGCTCAAGCAATCCTCCTGCCTCAGCCTCCCGAGTAGCTGGGACTACAGGCATGTGCCACCATGCCCAGCTAAGTTTTCTTATATACATTTTTAGTTGGCCAATTAATTTCTTTCTAATTTTAGTAGAGACGGGATCTCGCTCTTGCTCAGGCTGGTTTCGTACTAGTGACCTTGAGTGATCCACCCGCCTCAGCCTCCCAGAGATAGATTTTTTTTTAACCTTGACTTTGACCTTAATTTATTGACCTAATGGGTCTAGTACTAAACATCTGTCCTCATGTCTTCTCATAACTAATTTAGAATGATTGCCATTAAAACTTTGTTATAAATTACTACCAGTTAATAAAATGCCAAAGAAAGTTAAAAATTGGAACCCAAGATAGAATATAAATTTGAATACAACTCTCTTAACTCCCTGCTACATTTTTCCTTTACTATGCTTTCCCCAGCCAAGTTTATCGACCCGTATATACAATACAAAATAATTTTTGGAAGTAGCTTTGAATTGAAATTCTCATAGAATAACTATATCCAGGTTTTTTTTGTTTTTGTTTTTTTTTTGCCATTGGTAGAGATAAAAAGAGAGATTTATTTTCCTAACCCAAGTCTTTTGAATCTGCGTGATCTGGTAATGTGATAAAATGGTTTCTTTCTACGTAACAGTGCCACGGCCATCCTCGTTGTTTATCATTGCTGTACACTACACACTTAGAAAAGATTTTGTAAATATTAAATATTCAGTCTTTCTCACTCTTATGGGATAGCGTACCAAGAGTGCATTAATTTGAAAAGTCCTATTACCTGGGAACTGTGAAGACTGGTTAATTTTATAAAATCTCAGAAGTAAAAACAGCAGAGGCTTGATTTTGTTTTTCAAACAAAGGTGATTAGATTGGTTAAAACAACAATGGGAAAAAGATGAATAAAAAGCTGTAAAATGCTTATAAGTAGGAACAGAAATGGACTGGAAAAAGAAGTGTATTGTGGGGATTATTAGCAAAGCATTTTGTAGTGATAATTAATATTCCCCATGACAGCATCTTGAAAATAAAATATAAGCCTCTGTTGTAGAGATCATATTTTTCACATAATCTCATCTGTTTTATGGGGACTAATGCTTAATGGTAATTCATTAAAAATTCACTGATAAGTGTGACCCAAGGCACTGGTGATGAAAGGATCCTTAATTAGAAACGCTCACCTGAGCACTTTAACTCTGAGAAGAATCAACTTATGATCTTATTAAGGGGAAGCCTTGGGTTTTAGTGCCGAGGACAAGGCTTAGTATGTTGGATTTGATTCAGAGTCGACTTTATACCCAGAGCGCAGAGCAGAGGTTAGTACCCAGGTATGTTCCCCGACCTGCTGCGGCTGTAATTGGTCCTCCGCCCGGTTCTTGCTGTGATACCGTAGACCACGCAGGCTGACTTGGTTAGAGTTACCGAAATGTGATCGGATCACTGAATCTCTGAATGCTCTTCAGAAAATATATTTGCAGTAAAGCAGTTCGTAGAACCCAGTTAGGCTTTCTAATTGAGCTTTGTAATGGCTAGTTGAGAAAGTTTTATTGCTTCCAAACTGTACTGGAGTCTTGAATCCTCTTGCATTCAAAGGAAAGTACATTTGCATATCAAGTAGAAGACCTGGTTGGCGGTTCTTAGTTCACTCCACGCAACATAGAGGGTTGCTCTCCTGAGACGGCAGTGCTGATGGTCTGCCTAGACAGCCGCAGGGATCACAATTTCTCTGGGAGGGAGCACTCCTTAGTTGGTGGTACCCCAAAACATCAATGCTGCTTCTCACGAGGTTAGAATGCCTCACTGCATCTGCTGTCCCACTGTCATGCATAGCTCTGCAGAAATGACCACCAAAACCTCTCCTTTTATTCCTGCAACTCTAGAAACTTACAGGGTCCATAGTCATCATTCATTTTCTCGGGATTTAATCAAGAAAAGGGAATAACTGTTTTCTGTGTGACCTCACATAGATTTACATTGATAGGGTTGGTGATGGAATTTGCATCTGATTTGTTATTTATTTTTTGATAGTAACTTCTGTGTGTTCTCAGAACTCCTTATAAGAACAAGGCTGAAACATTAGCTCGGATTTGAATGCCCCTACAATGTTGATGATTTTATTTCCATTTATAGGAGAGCACACTGAGGCTCTGAGAAATTAAGTAAACTTACTTAACTTAAAGTTAAACAGCTAGTAACTGGCGGAATTGGGATTTAACCCTAGGCCTCTCTGACTCCAAAGACGTTTTCTAGCACACTCCACTCTTTTCTAAGAGGAGTATTTGAAAAGAAAGGCATCCTGCCTTTAGATTTCTGTCTTAAAGTTTAACATTTTGGATTCATTATAAATCCCACTACGAAGGTGGCCATACTGGCGATTTAAGACGACCCGTTAGTTGTTTATGCAAAGCATATTCAAAGTGAATTTCTGGTTGAAATACAGCTATACTGCCATCCGTTTACTAGCTTCATGGGCAAGTCTTTTCTTGCAGATCGTGAGACGCAGCCCCGTCGTGCCAGGGAGGAAAGTGGGACTGTGATCCCTCCCCTCAGCAAGAGATGCTTCTGAGACTCCTCCAGTACATAGACCACAGGAAAGAGCTTACAAGTAAACACTACAGATAGCTTGTCTTCCAAAATTGTATGTAAATTAAATTCTAGTTTAAATGTTTGGCTTGGGACCCATTGATGAATGCATTACTTCCAAGAATCCTTTTGGAAGATAATCATCTGTGAATGTATCTGTTCATATTTTTACACATGAGATCTGCTTAAAACAGGATATAACTATATAATGACATTGCAAACATAGCTTACCTCTCAGCTATGTTTGTAACAATCACCTAGTTATTGTTGTATTTTCCCACTTTTTTGGAGGCCCGGTGACAAATAGGTCATGTTGAAGCTCAGCTGTTCCGTATGTATAGCCTGTATTTTCAACATCTTCCCTAGTGTGTGTACTTTAGTGTGCATTCTCATACTTCAGTGTGCATCAGAATTACCTGGGCTGTTGGTTTAGAATTCACATTTCTGGGTCCCATGCTCAGGTATGGATTCAGTAGGTATAAGGTAGTCCCAGAAATCTGAACTTTGAACAACCACAGTAGGCATAAGGTAGTCCTGGAAATCTGGATTTTGAACAAACAACCTGATTGTTTTCAGACACCCCCCCCCCCCCGGAGAAGCAGCTGTCTCCCAGCCCTCAACTCTAGCAATCAGGATGCATCTCAGCAGCACACAGCAGCCCAGCTGTGAAACCCAGTCTCCCTCGGCTGTTCCTTACAACACCCAGCTTCTGACGGCTGCTCTCCTGCTCTCCTGGAGTAAATGCCACGATAGCATTGTCGCAATGGCCCTCATTCTTTGAACGTCAGGGGCTAAAATTATTTTTTCTGTTGTGTTGCGCACGGGTCCTGGTTTCAGATCTGGCTGCGTGCCTCAGCAGGACTTCCTCGAATAATGGCCTACTTCTCCAAGGTGGAAGAAAGGCATTTCCAGGCTTGAGCGCATCTCTAACTTATGAATCACTACACAAATACCACAGGGCCTTGTCCTTACAATCTGGAAGATAGAGTATCCATTCTTGGCAAGCTCCTGGCCAAAGTCACCTTGGTTGCACATTTAAAGCACTTGTGTTTAGCCAGCTTCTTCCCCAGACAGTGTGATACCAAAGACACGATCTTTGCTGCTTTTCAGATACTGGACTGAGTCATTAGAGCACTAAAACCTTTGCAATATTTTCATTGACATGGTAAACCTGGAAATCACCAGCAGGCATGAAATTTCTGGTAAGAACATAAGTGTCCCGCCCACTGCGAGCCAACAGCTGGTGACATGAAGCTGAGTGAGGCATGGCCCCTGACCTTAAGGAATGTGCAGTCTAGTGCAGATATGTAAACAATGACCCAAATCACGGAACCGTGCTCCAAGATAGAATAAAATAAATGTCAGATGCCCAGAATGTAACTGGGGGAGGAGGCATAGAGGATGTTAATCTCACTAGAATAGTCTGAATTCGTCCTATCAGATGCAAAGAGAATGGAGAAGGTTAACTACGGAATACATTTAATGAAGCTTAAATTCAGTAAAACACTGGATGAGAGCCTTTTGCCTTCAGAACTGTTTAAAGCCTGTTCTCCTTGGTGGCCCTTGAGGCCTGTTTACCTGGAGTGTTTGTCTTCAGGAGTCTAATGCCAATGAAATGGATCAGATGCGGTTTACACCCCAGGGTTTTCATCCAGAGCTGTGCCATTTAGTGCTCCCCAGACCCCATCCCAGACCTTGTGAATCAGGATCCTGGGGGTTGGGAGGCCACCGTGAGTCTAATGTTCATCCCTGCTTCGGTCTGCTCTTCCATAAACTCAGCAGAGGAACCTCACCTTCCTTAAAACTATAAATCCTTGTCTTGGCTGCATAAGGAGCGAATGGAAACATGTAGGAATTTGTCGAGAAGAAGGTTGTGGCTCTTATTGATCTTTCTGGAGCCTTTCCCATAACAGACAAGAACCAGCTGTGGATTCACTTGCAAGGATTCAATTCTAACTCTCCATTACTGAATTCTGACAAAACCTGCATCTTAACATCACTGTTGGGGTGAACAAAACCAGGCTCCTGTCAGAAGAGCTAAGTTTCTATCGCATAAACGGGGCCACCGCAGCATTGCACAGCATGATGGGCACCGTTGCTGATGTATACACTTATCATGACAGTTTCCCTGCAAGTGAAAGTAAAGTGTCTCGAGGAAGGACACCTTTCTAGTCTGCACAGTGGCACCGTAGGGGCTGGCCATGGCCCTGAAAAGAGAAAGCAGTGTTTCCTGCACAGACCACCTCCTTTTTATTTAACTCCCTGAGTTGCTGGGCTGATCCAAGATACTCACCAGCTTCCTATTTTCTCTCTTCTTGTAGGGAAGCAGAATTGTATAATAAATCCAGAATTGGTCTAATTACATTCCTTGTAGCTTTTCTTTTGGACCTACAATTGATGCCAAAATTCCAGCAAATGTTTCAATCAGTTCCATAAACAAATATTGACTATTTTATACAAGTAATGTATTAAAAATCAGAGGGACTCAGGAATTGGCATTTGCTAGTATTTCTGCCCTAAAAGTGCCTGTGCAAATGATCATGGAATATTTGTAGTCACTGTAGTACTATGGACTTAAAGAGAGAGGCGCTACCTTTTGCAATTAGGTCTTCCCACCGAATGCTCCCTCCTGTCAAGTCTTCTGCTGTGTTGACTATGTTTCCAGGTTGTTTTTTGCATCCGCTTTTAGTTAGATGCTGATACCTCTCCTAGTTCAGCTCACGGTATTTCTCAGAAACCTTTTTATACTCAACCTTGACATCCTGTCACCAACTCTGTCCCTTTGATCACAGAGTAAATCCAGGATTTGTTATTCCAAGCACCTCCCTCCCACACCCCTTCCTTGCCACACGTACCATTTTGAACCAGCTTGGCCAGGTGCAACTAAGTGGGGACAAATCCCAGCTAGAAATGTGGACAGAAGCCAGGACACTGGGGACCAAGACATGCAGGACACTGGCAGCTTCACTGCAGGGCCTGGGGCCTGTGCCAGCCTCTTTCTGAAGGGTCAGAGGTGGCCCTTCTCACCCACCGGTGGTCCCGTTGGTGGTGGCACGGGCTGCCTAATGATAATCCCCCACCTTGCAGCCATGTCATTTTTAGGAAAGGTATCAATATTCTACTCTTTATGCCTGAAAGCTCAGAATCACCTTCAAAGCCTTTTTTTCTTTGGGACTAACTCCGCTTAGTTACCCAGCGCGTCAACTCTTTTGTCCGTCTTCCCTCTTTGAGTGCTCTTGGGCTTCTCCGACACCATCGCAGTCCTGCTGTGCATCACCTTGTCCTTGAAATTCTGCAGAAGACTCTTGAAATATCCTTCCTACCTCTCCTTTCCCCTCCCAGAGCAGACTGCATGCTAATAGCCAAATAACGCTTGCCAAGCGACATTTGATGACATCATCTTCCTACTCGCCTCACCTGGGCCCATGAAATCAGGTCCAAACTCTGGCCTTTTCCATACCCTCCATGACTTGATTTCTCTCTCCTTACAACCATATTTCCCAGCGCTTCCTGCCAAGGGAACCAGCCCCGTGTTGCTGCTCTTTCTCAAACATCACATGCTCATTTGGACTTTGGGTTATGCTCTTCTCCCTGGGGCTACAATACTCTTCTCTTCTTAGACAAATCCAACTCACTCTTCCTGGTTCAACCCAAGTCTCACCACCTCTACCTTGAGACTCTCTGCAGATGCCCTATAGCCTACTCTGATCGGCACTGATCGCCGCTTCCTGCAAATTCCAATAGCACGCACGTATTACCTTTGTAAGGTTTGACAATAAATGTTAATCCTTTGCTTTGCTCCTCATTGATTTATGTGGAGGATGATCTTATCATTTACTGCCCAAACTGGGACACTTTTGAGAGTAAAAATGGTGCTGTTAATTATTTCTTTGGGAAAACAGGCTTTTTAAACTTGAGCTGTCCTGGGCAAATAAGGGTATACGGTCTCCTCCTCATGGTTGGGCATCTTGTCTTCCCAACAAGACTATAAGCTCCAATGAGCAGAGATCATGTTTTATATCTGCTTTGGATAATCCTTGGCATGTGAAATAGCACCGCTCACATAACTGATGATCAACAGACACGGGAAGGAAGGAACAAGGGAGGGAGGAATCAGACAGACAATCTGTCTTCGCTGGAAAAGATGGTGTCTTAAAAATCAAGACAGCTCCACCACATCGGGTGTGTACAGGACAGGAATAACAAGATAACTACACAACTTCCCCATGACACATTGGAAAAGGGCAGCTGAGATTCGAGAAGGCAGAATATAAATTTGAAGATTAGAAGAAGCAGCAGCAACAGACAGATCAGATGGTGTGTAGCAATCAAGGATTGTATAATCTTGTTGATAAAGAACATCAAGGTGATCCCAAATAGAAAACCAAATTTGTATTCAGCAGGGACTCTGAAAGCATCGATTATTGCTAAAGATCCAAGAACTAGCCCTACGATTTGCAGAATGGAAGGTATAGTTTGTCATGATTCAAAAGGCAAAATGTAATAATTTTATTGTGGAATTTTGGTTTAAATAAATCCAGTGATGGAATCCCTTGTCAGGCTAAATGTGCCATTTACTATTTTCACTGTCTCAAGACTTCTTGATGCATCAGTAAACTTATCCATACATGTGGTTTTTTAGCATTCATCATAGCAACTGGTGTCTCGAGAGGAGATCAAATAAAAGTTTGAGTACTTTTTCATCAGCCTCAAATGTGAACCCCAAATTTTCCTAAAGCTGATCTCAATTAGAAGGGAGTTGTCACTGTGTGAAAAAGAGCAGGAAATACAGTCTTTCCTCTAGGGCACAACCCGGTGCCTTCACCCCTTGTCCTCTGAGCAGCAGCCATGGGGACATGTGCAGGCGTGGGACAGTGTGTTGGTCTGATCCAGTGGGCGAGACCCCCCCCAGCTCATTGCTCTTTGTTCTCCAGCCTCTGCCACGGCTGGATGTGGGTGGCTGCGAGGTGCAGGGTGGGATCTGAGCCTCCCGCACCTGCCACAACCTACCTGGTACCGGAGACATTGCTACTCCCAGACCTCCTGGCCATGGGGGGAGGTGACCGGCCAGACCCCACACTGTTCCCTCCCCCTGTGGTCCACCAGTCTTCGGGTTTTTGTGGTTGGAAGTGATGGCGGCATTCTCGGCGCCGGCATCGGATGGGTTTGCCTATGTTTACAATTCAACCGTGTTTCTTTTATAATACCCGTCTGCTCACAGACAACTGTAAATTAAAAATTAAGTTATTTATGTGGAAAATAATCCCTATGAGCTGTGGGATTAAATACCCTATGGCCAGGTATTTAACCTGCCCATACTGTGATCTTGCCTCCCGTGAGTCAGGGTGGCAATACCCCTAGCTCCGGTTGGTTATTGTGAAGGTTAAGTGAGATATGTATAAACTGCTTTGCACATGGGGTGTTTCAAATAATAGCTTTAAGGGAGTAAGAGGAAAGCGAAGAAAACGTGGGAGGACACCAGTTGTGTGACACTCACTCAGATGTGAGGACAAAGCAGCTTCCCACAATTCCCTCTCCTTTTGCACATCCCCGGCTGCCAGGCAGTCCCCAGTTGGGTCACTGTGCTTGTCTCCTGGGACCCTACTGTGGAGACTGCTGTGCCCAGCCCCTCAAGAGCTCCGGGAGTTGGGCAGATCTAATGAGGACCTGGCTGGGAGTTGCGCTAGATGTAAACCTTGATTGCCACTTGTCTGTTTGACCACAAGTTAAAACCGAGTCATCATTTCTGAAGTTGGGTCACCATCACTGCTGGCTGGAGTTTTTAGAGGATTTCACGGTGAAATGAAAGCTCTTCAAACCTACTCCTGCTTCTTCAAGTGTCTGTATGACACAGTGACTTCCTTTCAAAGTTCGTACCGTGTTCTGCTTTGCCCAGCAGAGACAGCCAGAAAAATCCAAATTAAAATTCCCTTAGGAGCTACTCCGTGGCTACAGCACCGTTTGGGATGCATGGCCAACCCCCCCCCCCCCGCCGTCCTTGGAGTGGCACATCTGGCATGTCATACACGCTACATGCCACCATGTTCACTGAGGATTACACGAAAAGCCACATACCTAGGGAAGGGTCTGCCCAGCCCCCACAAGCTGATTCATTATTTATATACTATTAAAGGGCAGGGTTCAAACGAATGCCAGCATCTGGGGAAAAGTCATTATTCATGTATGGATCGGATGGAGCACTTGTCATTTCTCTGGTGACTTAACATACTCCCTGTGCCTTGGGACCTCGAATTATATTAAGCAGAGGAGATGCTTTAACTCTTTTATTTAGTTTAATTGTTGGCCTTATTCCACTTTTTCAGATTATTGGGAGTCATTTAAAACGAGCCCTCGCTTCCCCTTAATATATTAAAATAGGAAAGGAGGGAAATTTCTTTTTAGAACCGATTGCATTCTAGAGATGAATGCAAATTATTGTACTATGATTCTTAATGACCCACTATTAACGTAGTAGGAAGCCCGGCGTTGGTGCAATACCGCTTTTCACATCATTACTCCGAATGGAACTGTTACTGGGATAATAGCTCGACCTTTAGCTATAGATTCAGGTAGCAAAATGTGCTCCGCCGCCTGCGTGCCTCTGTTCACGTAGCCTATTGATGGCTTTCCGATCAATGCAGTGACCGTCTTTTGGCCTTGTTCTCAGGCCTCATCCGCGATTGTAATGGAGAGAATAGGATTCCGTTTTCAGTAGGTAAATTCTAGTTAAAAAGTCTCTTTTAAGTCAGGATGTAATCCACAAACGAGAATGTCAATAACGTGCCCGGTGGAAATCTTTATACGTATAGGTATTTTTCGAGAAGCCCAGTGCGGCGCCTTCAGACATAGACCCAGGAGACAGCGGTTCTCTGAGCTTCTTTCTGTTGAAACCGTGAAAGTTTTAACGAAAGGAGAGAAAAGTAACCAGAAACGGTTGCCTTTTTAGTGAGCAGCAGAATACTTGAGCTTAAGGTTAGAGTAGAAAGGTCTGACCTGAAGCCCCTGATGGGGAAAAAAGTTCCATGCCCCCTCTGGCTGTCCTAAACTTGCCACGCGTGGAAGTCATTTCGATGACAGCACGATCCAAATCTGCTTTGTTAATTTGGAGCCACTACTTTCTGATGTGTGATGATTTGGACACATGTGTTTCACAATGCAAGGAAAGAGGGCTTGCTGTGGAGTTTAACTGTGTAAGTAATGTTGCAAGGAAGGAGATGTTTACCTGCTAAGACAGTGTGTTCAGTCATTTTCACATAAACAAATAGGACACTAACTATGAATTTTTTTTTCTGTTTATTAAAACAGCACTTCAAGAACCTTTTGGGAGCTCTTTGATTGGTAAACATTATTATGGGCATTTGAATGTAATAAGGCCTTGTTTCTTTAAATACATCCTATTAATTAAGATTTCCAACTACTGCTGAATAGACCATTTTCCCCAATTAGTCTAAGTTTCTGAGCTACTGTCTTTGCTTCCATTAGAAACAAAACTGGAAAATACATTTATTTATTGAATGTTTATTGAATTCTTATTCAGAACAAGGCACTTGCACAGTTGGATTACTCACATTTGTTTGATAGTAGAGATCACGTAGATGGCTTTTTTCCTTCTTTCAAATTATTTTCTTGGGATAAATATCTAGGGGTAAGATTACCAGTCCCAAGGTGTGACCGTTTCAGGTCTCTCCTGACACGGTGCTCCCTATTTCCCAAAAGAGTTTTGCCTCATTATGCCAACGGTAATGTCTGTATGTACCATGTCCCCACGATTTTATCAATATCATGTATTAGCTTTGTAATGTTTTGCTGACTTCATAGAAATACAGTATATTTTGCAGGTCTTTGGTTTACATATTAGTTTAACATTTTTCCTAATGTTTTTTGTGAAATATGCTTTGCCCATTTATCTATGGGGACTTTCGAATGAGCTTTTTACCCAGTGGTGGATACTGGACTTTTTTGGTCCTATTTAATGTAACTATCTTTTCTCATTCTAATGTTTATTTTTCATTCAACGGAAATTTTACACATTTCTGTAGGTGAATCTGTCAATATTTTCCTTTCCTGTTGCTTTTTGAAAGAAACCTTTTAAAACATTAAAATCACCAATATTTTAAATACCAAAGAGGCAGTGTGATGTGACTACATGCTAGACCTTGACCTCACGGAGAGCAAGTTGAAAGATGCTTTAAAAAGTGCTCAGGAGCAAGTGTGAGGCAGAAATGTCAACACCAGCGCCTTGCGTGCGGTCACACGCTGTGCACGCTGTCCTAAGATAATTGTTCTGCCTTCCTTTTGTTCTGTCCTAAGCTCCTCCATGGTTTCTTTTGTGCTTAACAGGGTAGTTCTTTCCCGGGAGCTGGTGCAGCGTGCAAGGGGTTGACTCGAAATAGATTTGGAACTTCCATTACGACACCGACTGCATTAGTTTTTATTTTGAGCCCTGATTGGGTGCTCAAAATAAATAATAGACAGGAACCACTGTGAGGACGTCACCTTTTGTGTAATTTTGCATTTGATTTTGAATTGCCAACAAAAAAAGTGAAATCTTTTAATACATTTGTGGACCCTTGTCATGGGGCCAGTGGACCCTTAGGAAGCATTTTCTGCTCTGCCTATAAGGCACACACACGGAAGTAGAAAGAACTGTTAGTACTTACTTAGCATTTGTAGCCAGTTTCATTGTGTAGCACAACACTTTGGATGTAGCCAGGGCTGCATCTTTGCCAAAGGAGTATAATAAGGATATTGAAGATATGCCATGCAGAACTCACATCCTTTAGAAATACACTTTTTTTCTTCTTTTTGGGATATATTCCCACTTCAGATCTGCATATTTGATTTGTTAAAGTATTTAACAATGTTTCACATTTTCTTTCAGTCTTCACAGAAAAGTACTGTACAGCTAACCACGTGGATAAACTTCCTGGCCCCAGAGACTGGGTGCAGATTCTACAGGATCAAATTAAACTGGCCAGAAGAAGGTTAAAAAGAGGCTCAGGTATGAATCAGGTGCAAAAAATAACTGCAGAATCATTTTGTTGAATTGTTAGACTTTATATAAAGTACAGTACTGTGCTCTAGGGGATTTCGGTGTCTTTTGTCTTTTCTGCTGTGGTTTGCTACCATGAAGTCTTATTCCAATGGATTGTGAGACTCACCTTAAGATTAAATAGCAAAAATTATGTCAAGCCGTTTGCTTTGAGTAGCCCAAGTGAAGAAGATTGCGAATCTCATTTGTGGTCTGATGTGTCTTGTGCGTAAGAACTGGGCCTCTCTTTTGTGGTTTGTTTTAATTTGCCTATTGATTTTTGCTTGTTTGTGTCTGCATGACTTTATAAAAGTACAAGTTGTTTAAGGTAAAAAAAAAAAAAAAAAAACAGGTATCTTATCCAAAATACCATATCACGTAGCTATTTTAAGTTGTGTGTGTGTGTGTGTGTGTGTGTGTGTGTGTCTAAAATTCTGGGCTTGGCAATTCTGGAATTATCCTTCCAGGAAAAGTGAACACCAGTTGAATTGTGACTATCTAAATTTGGTCCTTTGAGGTCTCAGCTTTCCACAAGTGACAGTGGGCCAATTACCAGTGAAGAATCCCTTTGAGGTCAGTTTTCTCCCATCATATGAGAATAATTATCTCTAGGAAGTCACAAGCTCTAGATTTTTTTTTTTAATTAAAATTTTAAATGTAAATTAGTATAGCCATTACGGGAAACAATATGGAAGTCCCTCAAAAATTAAAACTAGAACTACCATGTCATCCAGCAACCCACCCAGCTGTAGGTACATATGCAAAGGAAATGAAATCAGTATGTCAAAGAAATACCTACACTCCTGTGTCCACTGAAACAGTGTCCACAACAGCCAAGATAGGGAATCAGCCAAAGCGCCCACCAGCAGACGAACGGAGAAAGAAAATGTGGTGTGTGTGCATGATGGAATATTATTCAGCCTTTAAAAAGAAGAAAATCCTGTCACTTGTGACAGCGTGGATGAACCTGGAGGAGGATGTTAAGTTAAATAAAATAAACTGGGCACAGAGAGACAAATCCTACCTGATCGCATTTATATGTAGACTCTGAAAAAGTGGAACTCCCAGAAGCAGAGAGTAGAATGGTGGTTACCAGGGCCTTGGTGAGATATTGGTCAAAAGACACAAAATTTCAGTTAGGAGGAATAAGTTCAGGGGGTAGATCTGTGGTGCAACGTGGTGATTATAGTCAGCAACAATGTTGACTTGAAAATAGTTAAGAGAGTAGATTTTAAGTGTCTTTATCGCAAAAGAAGTGATAAGTACGTGACGTGGTGCATACGTTAATTATCTCAGTTTGGCCGTTGCACAACTATGCATATTTCAAAACATGTTGTACACCATAAATACATACAGTTTTTATTTGTCAATTAAATAAATAAAATGAAAAAAAAAAGTCCAGACTGGACACAGGACGCCTGGCCTGCTGAGCATCTGTGGGCGGAGTGTAAGACTGTCAGGGAGATGGCTGCAGAGGCTGAAATGTACACATTCCGGATGTCACAGAGGTAAACGAGAACAGTGCTAGAAAGTGCACGAGACCACACCTCCATCTCAGTCCAGTTTGTGCTCTTGTAACAGAATACCACAGGTTAGGTAATGTATAATGAGCAGAAATTTATTGGTTCACAGCTCTGGGGGCTGGGAAGTCCAAGGTCGAGGCATCACATCTGACAAGTGTCTTCTTACTGTTCCATCCCATGGTGGAAGGGCAAAGAGAGGGCAAGAGACAGGGAGAAAAAGGGACTGAACTTGCCTTTTTATAACAAACCCGCCCCCACAATAAGAGCCCTCATGGCCTGATCACCTCTCCAGAGGCCCCACTTCTCAACACTGTTGCATTGAGGGTTAAGTTTCCAACATATGCTTTTTGGGGGCATACATTCAAGCCTTAGCCTTCCACTCCTGGCCCCCAAAATTCAGGTTCTTGTTGCATGCAAAACACATGTATTCCATCCCAGTAACCCCAAAGTTAAGACATGTTCTGGCACCAACTCAAAAGTCCAGAGTTCCGTCTGAATCAGGTGTTGGTAGGACTCAAGGCATGATTCATCCCAAGGCAGATTCCATATAGTCATGAGCCTGTGAGTCAAACAAGTTATCTACTTCCAAAGTACCGTGGTGGCCCAGGCATAGGAGAGATATTCCCGTTCCCAAAGGGAGCAACAGGAAATGAGAAAGAAGTAACAGGTCCCAAGTAAGTCCCATGGCCAGCACTGTGAACAACATTAAATCTTAAAGCTGGAGAAGACTCCATGTCCTGCCCTTGTTGATCTGTTCATGAGGCAGAGCCGTGCACGGCCACTGCCTGTCATTAGGCCCACTCCCAGTATTGTTGCCCTAGGGTTTAAGTTTCCAACATCTGCTTTTTAAGGGACACATTCAAACCTTAGCAATTCATAACAGGTCATTTCTATGGGAAACCTTTCCCAGTCTGGCCCTGCCCTCCCCACCTGCCACAGGCCTTGGGCTCCTCCAGTCATACCAGACCTCCCCTGCGCCTGGCCTGTCACACGCTCGGGCTTTCCCTTTGCCTGGGAGACACCTCCTTCCACAAACATCCCTAAGGTTACCTTCTTCTGGAGCCTTCAGAAGCGGCTCCAGCTCTTGAACCTGTTGCTGCCTGTGAACAGTTACATGGCTGTTTCCTGCACCAGACCACAAGGTCCTCAAGAGCAGAGCCTGCATCTGAGTCCTGTGCGTCCTGAGCCAGCAGCACAGTGTGTCACAGGGCTGACACTCAGGAAGTACTTGTCGAATGAATCAGCAAATCATCAGTAATTCCAGAAAGGAAGAGACAGTAGCCCAGAACAAAGAGAAATGACTGTTGGCCTCGTCAAAGCACGTGTGAGCCTAAGGAATGTTTCATCAGTCCCTTACTTGACGTTCAAATGCTTATCCCATCCATTCCAGACCCCACGGCGGCAGCATCCCTGAGCTCTGTCCTCGGGAACGAGGTCCTTAGGACTCGTGGGGACGTCCTCTCGTGTCCTTCCCTGCCCCCCTGTCTCCTTAGTCCTGTGCTCTCTCCCAGTTTCTTCTCTTTTCTCGTTGTCCCCCAATGGTTCAGAGTCTCATCCACGGTGGCCTGACCTCACTCAGGGTGGGTTAACCAGCAGACATCTGGGAAGATTAACCTGCTGGCACGACTCTTGTACCGTGATATGCTGAAGGTCTCCTGCTTCAGCCTTGAGTTCCACCACGAAAGCCCCTTTTTATTACTTGGGGGTCCCCAGGCTTCCGGTTCATTCCGGGTTCCGAATGACAGGTGTTGGCAAAGAGGCTGCCTGGTAGGTTTACCCAGTACATAATCCCCCGCCGAGCGCGGATGTCAGCTTGAGTGTTGTTTGTGTCCCCTCAGTTTTATATCCCAAGTCAGATTTCAGAGATGAAGCCTGAGCCGTGTCCATGCCGGTACGCAAGCAGCTGGTCTGTGTGGCCGGGAACCTACCAGGGCGTCTTGACTGTTGAGTGTGCAGTGACAATAGTGGGGAAATTGTGGACCCCCAAGCAACAGAGATGCTAAACGTGATACTCAGGTTTGAGAGAGATCTTAAATGTGTCATAATGAAGAGACCTAAGTTTAATGGCAGTAAGCCCAGAGGAAAGACAGCCAGAAGCACTGAGGCCCAGCCGCCCAGCTCCCTCCGGTTCTCCCACACTCTGGGCCCAGCCGTGCCACCCACTTTCAGCTGGCTTGAGGTCGGCCACCAAGCGCCTGTGTGTCTGCCTGCTCCTTTCCTACGTCACAGGGTGGGAGGAGTAGATGGGAAAACGTAAGGATATCTCGGGGCTCCTGGAGAGCTTGAGGGAGGAGAACGGTGCAAACCCGGAGTGCTGATGCTACTAACTTAGGTGCTGCGGAGTCAGCCCAGAGCAGGGAAAAGCAGGCTTGGGGTCCCAGAACATGTGCCTCTCGATGAGCAAAGTGATTAAAAGTCCCTGAAGGACTTGGACATGTTAAGTTTTAAGAGAAACTTTGAAGGTAGGGGTCATAAAAAGTAGGGAGATGCTGGAGAAAGCTCTTCTCGGGGACCCCAAAGCAAGTGGGCCACGTGCCTAAGATGGGAAGCGCGGTTTAAGTGTTCTGGTACCTTCCCCAGGCTGCACGTTTTACACATAAATGTGCCTTTTTTTCCTTCTGTTGTCCGATGCTGAGACCAGTTCTTTTAAGTTCTGTTCTCTCTTCCCTTCCACCTTCCCACCAGCAAACATGCGTGCACACAGTAGGGATGGGCCTGCACGTGCTTCCTCTTCCCATGAGCATCCTGGCCAGCGAGCGCATTTCCTGCCCTCCTCTCATTTATGTTAATAATCCATGCCACAAGTGTTCATTTTCCCCTACATTTGCCTATTTCTGCAGAACGGAACCCGAACTGTACTCTGCCCCACCCCCACCCCCACCCCCGGGCGTCAGAATATGACGTAGGATGTCGTAACTTTTGACCACTGGCTTAGATCGTCTGCCTAGATACCTGAGGTTGGGACCTTGGTCCTTCTCTTCCGCATTTCCAGCAGGTTCTATTCTCAACTGAGAAGTGGGAGGTGCTTGTAAGACAAAACCAACCCTGACATGCAGACCCAAATGACAGCACTTCAGCAATGACCTGCCAAATAGAGTTTGTCTCCCAATTTTGTCCAATACTGTCGCACATCATTCTCCCCTAGCGGCGCACAAGTGGTCCCCTAGCAAATTGAAACCAGAGCCACTTGCATTTCCTTCGTGACACTGATAGGAACTGAGAGGTCTGGATCAATACTGTGACTTGTTCTCGTGCTTTCTGTCTTGATTGTTTTCAGTCTAAATGATAATACAAACAGCGCCTCGTAGACTCTGCACGACTGCAACCTGATTTATCATATTGGGCTCCATTGTTGGAGTTAGGTTCAGACTCTGCAATCACCCAACAGCTTAGGGACGTCGGCACTGCCTCTAGAAAAAACAAGTGGCCCACACAGATCTGAGAGGTCACTATGCGAACCCAAACAGAAATTCACTGGGGGCTCTCTCAGCACATGTAACGATTTTTTTTTTTTCCTATAACTGGAATGATTTCTTCCCTGGTGTGGATTTTTATCATTTTCATTAGATGATTTCCTCAAGACCTGAAATCACAATTGGTTATTTGTTAGATCTCAGAGAAAGATGTTGCTGCTATTAAATTTTTATTGAATTTGCTCAATCTTTTCCGAATTTCACAACTTGATTGTCACCAGGGAAGAAATATTGTGAGCTTATTGTCACAGAAAGATGTTATAATTAAATTTGAATAGCACAGTGACGTTCTTCATCCATGTCTCAGGGCCTCTGTTTGTGCCAGCTAGCACATACTAATTTATATAGATATATATATTTGGTTATGTGTGTTCTGTTCACTTAAAAGCACATAATTGCACAGCCCTGTTTTGTAAAAGTGAGGATAGCTGAATTATATAAGCAAGATCAGTTTATACCCCAAAACTGATTTTTGTTATAACTAAATGGGAAGCAATTATACATGATTCATTTTAAAGTATAAAATGAACTGAAACTTGGAGATTTAAAAAAATTGTCTCATAATAATCTACATGGTATGCTTGGACTATTAATAGCAAAGAGATTAAGAGCCCAGACTTTCACTCAGTGCATATCCTTGGCATTGTCAGTGACTGGCTGTGTCATCACGGTAAGTTTCATAACCTCTTTATACCTCGGCTTCCTCATTTCTTAAAATGGGCATAGCAACAGAACCACCTTGTAGGTTTTTCTAAGGGTTAAATGACACATTGCTTGTAAAGTACTCCATAAATGGTAAGCATTTAACACATTAAGTGCCATGTGAGTTGTATTTAACTCACGCTAGTTTTGAGCCCGGGGCCTCCTAAAGCATATATAACTTGTATGTCTTTTTACTTTGGGAACTACATGAACTATTTTTCAAGTTGCATATAACTCAAGCACAGAAAACAATAAGAAATAACACATTTTTCATTAAATTAGGATTTTTTTTTTTTTGAGACAGAGTGGCCCTGTTGCCCAGGCTAGAGTGCACTGGCATCATTATAGTTCACAGCAACCTCAAACTCCTGGGCTCAAGTGATCCTCCTGCCTCAGCCTCCCGAGTAGCTGGGACTATAGTCATGTACCACCACATCTGGCTAATTTTTCTATTTTTAGTAGAGACGGGGTCTCACTCATGCTCAGGCTGGTCTCAAACTCCTGAGCTCAAACGATCCTCCTGCCTCGGCCTCCTAGAGTGCTAGGATTGCAGGCGTGAGCCACCGGGCCCGGCCAATATGTCCTGTATTTTTTCTATAAACCTATTAACAAAACTTTAATCATTGCATTTATCCTATTGTTTGACTTGAATATTTTCATGTTATTAAATACTCATCTACAACGTTTTTTTTAGTGGCTTCTGGTCTTCTCCAGCCTAAATTGGTCTGGAATATTCTGTCTCTTCTCAGCAATTTCTCTTTGTGGTGAATCCAGCAGGTCAGCAGACGGGGGTTCTTTCGCTCATGCTGGCGTGTGTCCTATGTGAGAACAGGATGTTAGGGGGTGCATGAGGCATAGAAATCTTTGAGTGTTTCTAGCCACCTCTAAGCCCTAATTATATTTAAAGCCACAGCAATAAAAGCAAGAACACTGCATTAGTTTTGCTTTCCCCCAGTTCAGCATCACAATGCATGCCAGTGGCAACCGTCACTGGACTGGCCACTCTGGGTGGCCCCGTGTGCACATACACAGTCCCAGCAGGAAATGTCAGTGGGGCACACTGACCCTGGGACACAGAGGGCCCCACCAAAGTCGTCCTAGGGGCCACAATACAATATTTTCCCCACCCCCAGCACGTTAGGGGAGACTGACAGCCCATCGGTTCTCGGGACATATATGGGAACCTTCTTTTTTGCATTTAACAGAAGGTTTTTTGGTGACTAAAGGGTCTACCTTTGGAGAACTCCTAAGGAGATTGAAGCATATCAGAGATAAGCAAAGGTTTGCAGTTTAAAACATAGAAATGAAGAATCTTTTGAAGAAATACATGCATATTCCTTCTTCATGATTTTCTTCCTGACTGAATTGATGCCAGAGGGAGATTGGCAGCTCTGTGATCTGAAGCTTCAGTCATCTCTGAAACAAGGGTCATTCTCCCATCCAAGCACTAACCCTGCTTAGCGTCCAGGATCAGATGCGATCAGTGCATTCAGGGCGGCGTGGCTGTAGACGGCATCCTCAAGATTTCATAGGCCAAACCCCCAGGAACTGTGCTGGGAACAACAAGTGCAGTTCTATAGTAGAAATTCACTGATCCTCTTGCCTTCCGTGGCCATATTTAAACAATTCATCCCAGATGCTGGTTGCATCTTTAAGCCTATGTGAATAAGTGAAAATGAACTGTAATCATCGATGATCAATAAACTAGGTTCATAAGATTTAACATTTTTAAATACAAATTGATTTTATATCATTACCATCATCGAAAAATATTTTATTTAAATAACCACACTAAAATCTGTAATCCGAACCAACCTTTACAGCTAAAAGGGGGGAAAAAAGGTGCAAACTTTCTTTTGTTATGTGTACTGGAGATTTTTTAATTGTGTTACTGTTTTCAGCAAAATGAATGTGCTCCCTGAAACTAATGAGATTTGCGTTTTGTGTTTGTAACCAGCAGAGGTAGCTGACGGTGATGAAAGACTGGACGGAGTTTCTCTACCACCAACAGGTAAATAAAATGCATTTACATTTCCAACCCCCACTGGAAAATACAGCACGCAAAAGTATTTGCATTAAAAATGCTTTGAACGTGAGAGATGCAGATGATTCAGCAACTGCTTCTGCAGCAGACCCAGAACCCTAGTGTCTGGAGCTTCTCGAGGCCCTGTGTTCAGAGATATTTTTCACATTGAATGTAAAATGTATGAAAAGCTACGTTTTTCTCACCCTGTTTCATAGTCATAAAACATCTCAGAAGAGCAAATCCTAGGAACCTAAGTATCACATCTTGCCTCTCCAAACCTTTGGACATTCAAAAATATCTTAACATGAAATGAGATTTCACTTTAGAACTAAGATCACCAGTTTTGTGTGATCCAATTCATGCCCGCTCTGTTCTCTCCCACCTCCTCCAAAAGGCCTTGGAGCCTGGAGCCTGGTCATGGGACAGCCAGTGAACACTGCATTTTAACTGAGTCATTGAACGAGCCCGTGCATCCAGCAAGAGTGCCACTTTCCTAATACTGTGACCGCATCAGCCAAACACGGCCTTGCACTGAAGCATCTGCTGCTCACTGTTGTGTTAGGACGTAGGCATAATTCTGACTTCACATTATTTGACTTCTAAGTAATGCTTCTGACCCTGGCCTCCTCTCCTGCCTGTGTCTTGGTTCGTATCTGAGAGTCGCAGGGACAGGTGTCTGATCAATGAGCCATGTGTTAAGCCATTTATTCCCTCAGTTGGGTCTCAGTACTCTCTGGTGACTGCCCTCAAAAGAATACAGCAAGATTCTCTATCCACAAAAACCCAGACACCCCAAGAAACTCTCTAACCGAAAAAGCTCAACTCATATTTTTTCCTCTAGATTTGGGGGTATGTTTTTAATTAAATTCAGCAAATATTAGTGGAGTATCCAGTCTGTGTGGGAACTCTGCTAGGTCATGTGTTCATCGATAGCACATATCCCAAGATGGCAGCAAAGGCCAAGTTTATAGGTGCAGGGTGGGCATGTGTTAGTGAACTTCAAAGCAATAAGAAATGTCAGCCATGTAAGTGACACATTGCTTTCTCTGTCATCGAGTAGCTAAGCAACAGATCGATGGACAAATAAATGAAATGAGGCACATAGTGCAAAAAGGACCTGCTTATATCAGGTTCTTGCCATATAGAGTCATTACATGAAAGGGATTTCTCTTCTTGTTTGGCTGTGCTTCCACATGTGTGAATTAAGAGAATTGAAATGCGTGATCTCTATTGTTCCTTCCCAGTCTGTCTTACTCTGAATATGGGGGCAACTCATCTCAGCCTTGTTCTTGTCCCCTCTGAGCTTTTCCTGGTAGATGCGTGAGACACTGATCACAGCAATGAAACTGGGGTGGGGGGGTCAGGGGACCCCCTGGGGGAAACATCCCGCCTTTCCAGCTGTGTCTCCCAGGGTGGTCCCCCCAGGTGCCTGCAGGCACCTGCACTGCCTGTCCTCCCTGTGTCCTGTGACACGATGGGCTTTGTTTAATTATTTGAAAGCCACTCACCTTGAAGTAATTAATACCTTTGCATGTTCCTATCTGAACACGGAGGTGGAGATGTTTCAGATGAGAAAATTGAGCACAGGGGTTGCTAGAAGAACCTTGTGGAACTGCAAAACAAATGTCAAGGAATCTGAGAATGAATAGGAACTTGAGAAATTGTCTCGTCCCATCCCTTCTTTTTATCCAGTCCTTTTATTTTACAGGAAAAAAGCCCGAGGCCCAGAAACACTAAATGACCTTCCCAAGGTCTCACAGCTGGCTGATGGCCTGGCCGGAGCCCAGCTCCCTCGACTCCCAGCCATGACAGCGCATGGCCCTCTTAGACCACAGCCAAAGCCAGCTTTCCTCTGCATGTTTCTCAAAGACTCTGAGATGATGGATGTACTGATCCCTTTGAGATTCCATTTCAGTGTCTCAGTCTTCACAATTAGAACATTCGTTGTATAGTCTACTGAAGTTCACTGCGGTGTAAGCTCATTTATTTGAGTCCTTTCTCAAATTTTGCCCAAATCTGTGAGGTCACGATGAAGAAAGTAGTAGAACACTACTGCAGATCTTTTCACTAGACTGCTGATAGGTATTGGATACAAATTGCTAAACAGCATGAGAAATAAAAACGTTTTTCCTTTAGGAAAGGGGGAAAAGAAGTTGCAGGTTGGTGCTCAGATTTTGCAGTAATAATATTAAATCATCTTGATAGTCTAGCATGTCTCTTAATTGCCTCTGTAAAGTAAAACCCCCAGTCTGGTTGGCTTCTTTGAAAGCACAGCTGCTCCTAGTAACCGCTCCTCACATGTGCGCTAGTTAAGACCGTCGCGTGGTGGATTCCACTCTTCTTGCACATGTAGCTTCATCCTTGAACTTGAGCCTCACTGTTCAAACCACCGGAGCAGCCCACAGGCTCTGATCCAGACTTTCATAATCTCATTTATCTGAGCTGGCAAACAGTTAGTCCTTTTTAAAGATTCAACAATGCCTGTATTACCTTTTTAAGGTCTTTTTTTTTCTCCTTCCAAATTTGTGTGTGTTAGGAAGGGGCAGAGGAGGGGCTGTAAACCCTTAAGTGTTTCTGTGAATCAGAAGTGACCAGGGCAGGGTTACAGTCCAATGGTCAAATGACATTTGTGTCCATTTGTTTCCAATGGACATTGATCCATTAGATTGAAGCAACCTCCTGTGTGTCATGTCAAGCTTTCACGAAAATGGATGCAGATTCTATAGTGCAGAAATGTGTTTTCTGTATTTATCTTCCCTCAACCTTGTTCACTAAGCCTTTCTGAGCAGCTACCAGGAACCAGCACTGTATTGGGTTCTGGCGTCCACATGCCCGCCCTCCGACTGTCGTGAGAGGCAGACGCAGTTACATAAATTCTGCAGCCCGGATGCGGATGCACAGAGAGTGCCTGGGTAACAGAGAAAAGCCACCCAGGAACTGGGAACAATTTGCATTTGAAAAGTGTGAAGAAAGTAAAATCCAAACAGTGCTGTCTAAAATTTAAAACGGGGCTTCTGAATTTGAAATAGGGAGATGTTCATCTGGGCTTAACAATTATTGTCATAAATTGGCATTCTTTTACATACTTTTCTTTTTAAAAATTAATAAAAGAGGCTGGGCACGGTGGCTCACGCCTGTAATCCTAGCACTCTGGGAGGCTGAGGCGGGAGGATCGCTCAAGATCAGGAGTTCGAAACCAGCCTGAGCAAGAGTGAGACCCCGTCTCTACTAAAAAATAGAAAGAAATTAATTGGCCAACTAAAAATTCATAGAAAAAATTAGCCGGGCATTGTGGCACATACCTGTAGTCCCAGCTACTCGGGAGGCTGAGGCAGGAGGATCGCCTGAGCCCAGGAGATTGAAGTTACTGTGAGCTAGGCTGTGAGCACTCTAGCCTGGGCAACAGAGTGAGACCCTGTCTTAAAAAAAAAAAAAAAATCAATAAAAGTATAAGGAATAACATTTAAATTGATTTTACCCTCAGAGACAGCCATTATTGGATGTTTTTTTCCCAGACTTTTCTCTATATTTATTTTATTTATACAATGGAGATGAAACGCATATGATTTTGTTTCCTGAGTTTTTTGTTTACCTAACAAGCATTTTTCATTGTATTACAAATCTCCATGTGCCTTATTTTCATAGCTGCATGCTATTGTTTTGCAGGTAAATCATATTTTGCCCGGCCATTTTCTGTTACTGGACAATATATGGACATACTCTAACAGTGACACACATTCATGGGTTTTCTTGTAAAAAATAATCATTTACAAATTTCTAATTCCTACTGTTGCTCATTTAGTACAACTCGAGGCTTGGCCGCAAACTTGGTGACTTAACCCTGAAACATGGACACGTCCCCAGTAAGCTCTCGCTTGTCCAGAACGCCCAGCTCCCACCGTGTCCCTGTCGTAGAAAAGTGTACAGTTCTTCCTCAGAGAGACGTCTCCGCCCTTCATTGTCTTGTCTCTGTTGTAGGTAATAAATTTGACACCAGGAGAGAAAACACGGAGGACACAGAACCAGGTTTCATTGCCTAGACTTTCCTTTTAGTGACACTGTTCAGTAGCGTATGTGACTCTTGAATTTGCTCAAAGATCCATGTAGCATTTCAGGTCCCTGCACAATGTGGGTGTTTAGTGAAGTTGACCTGTCATGTTTGAATAGTTTCATATACTTTCTCTGTAATATGTGATAATCAAACCTCCAATTTGGTGTAAGGTTTTTAAAAATCATTTTTTGAGTTGATTTGTTACCCTTTAAAAGCCCAGCATACCATCCAGTTAGCTCACTGTCCGTTCTGAAGAAGCGGTTCTCTCGTCCCTGTTTTTATCCGAAACCTCAACGTGCATATGTAGAGCCTTGAAGCATGTTTATTTTAGTGTAAATTGCTTAATGTGGTATACAGGAGCCTGGCTCTTGCCAGTGCCGAGAGAGTAGTCGTGAAGGCCAAAGTTAATCAGCCTTTCATTGGCTTAGAAGATGAGAAAGTTGTTCTGGGAGACAGGAGAGCTCTGCCTGTTAGATGAAATTATTTATGATGTCAGTGCCCCCCAAAATAGCTATTTGTAACTGAGTCAGTGTAAATGACATTTGAATTTTTAGGAAAGAAAAAAACTTTCACCTAAGTTGTAGCAACACAGGGACAAATTAACTAATTAAATGATAAAAAAAAAAACTCAACGTAATCAGTTATCTACGTGATACCTGACTACCATTTTAACAGATGGTTTTAACTGAGTGGTCCAGGGTTTTGGCATTGTGTGACAAGTGGCCACAAATATCCTTAATATTAAATAGTTTATTTGGTTCCTAGTACACTCGCCCTCTACTTGCATAAAATCAACACATGAAAATCTGGATTTTAAAGAGATCTCTTGCCCTGTGGGTATTTGTTTTACAGAAATATTTACCTCCAGATTTTTTTCTCTAATAAGATAGTGAATTTAAAATACGATTTTATTTAGAAATACTGTATTCACACCTCATTTATTGTATAAAGCAAATTGCCTTGAATGTTTGATGCTTGACCCAAAGGCCAAAAATTGGCACTAAAAAAATTTGGACCATATAGCTACCGGGCCCAGGGTTCAGGACTGCTGTGCTGGCCGGTTGACACCTTCCCCTAGCTCTGATGTCATCAAAGCACAGAACGTCAGAGATCAAAGTTACTGTGGGCCAGGCCACTCAGTCCCACCCCTGAGGTGGGGAGGCTGAGGAAGAGTGAGGGTACGTGGCTGCCCGGGACCACTTGCCCTATCAGTGGCCACCCCGGCCAGAATCCGAATTTCCTTACCACCCTGTCCAAGGTACGTATGTCCTATCACACTGAGAAACTAAACCCAGAGAGAGAGAGGAGGGCGCTCTGGGATAAACCAGTATTCCACTGAAGACCAACTGTAGATGAGGCCAGACATCCCTGTAATGTGGCAAAAGGCTGGTTTGGGGTGTGGCCTGCAGAAATAGCCTAAACTACTCGACACGTCACATCTCCTATATGTGTGTCTTTTATTTTTCTCCTTTTAGAAGCTATAAGGAGGTTCAGAGAAATGATTTCCATCCTATCTTTTAGTTAGCCTTTTCCATCTCTGGCCAGGAAGTAATCCTTCCCCTGAAACCGGTCCCTTTGTTCCGTCTGGCGGCCCGAGGCAGCGCTGTGAGCCTGGGCTTCTGTTCCTTTGCAGGATATGTTTTAAAATGTGTCTTCTGCCTCCCAGAAGGAAACATCTCTCAAGGGAATAGAAAAGATTAATTAGTGACCTTTCACTCTATTAAAATATGATGAATATGTTGCTGGTAGAGTTAAAAACATTTACTTACAGTTCAGTACGCACCGCGAACCTTCAGAAGCGCTTCCTTCCAAGACTGGGCCGCAGCTTGGCACTGTCGATGCTTGCGAGGGGAGGGGACTGTTCCGCTCACAGATGTACGTGCAATGGATCCACACATTGGAAATACATATCAAAGCCACCGCCGCAAAATCATATTTTGTAAATTAAAATTGTTATTTGTGTTGACTGTGACTACTGTTCAGACTTTATTCAGAAATCCTTTTTATAGGCTTTCTTAGTGAAAATAAATAAATGAATAAATTCCCTATCTATGGATAACGTCTCAATCTTCTGTATATATGTTTTATGAATGTGTAAATAATATTTAGATTTTTTTAAAACTACTGTGTTCTTTCAAAAAGAAATTCAGCGCAAGGCTCGTTGTGGAAATGGTGTATAACATTTGTGTTGTGATGTCAGCTCCCAAGATGCTCTTTATGTCCCTTCGGGGAGATCACAATAAATCACTTTAATGGAACACACCCGTGTCTTGCCTGTGTGCCCGTCTTCCTGTGTTTGTCAGACGAGTTGACGCTGTTCATTAATTCAGAGGTACTTATAAATAATCTGGTGATCTTCCACAGACGTTATCTCTCCTCATGAAGGTAATTTTTAAAAATAACAAAACCGAGATTTGCCACTAGGCAAGAGCCGCCTTCGAACGCTGGAAGTCGCAGGCACTGTGTGGTGGTGAGATCAGTGGCTACAGCAGGTCCCACAGAAACACTCGAGCATTAAGTACCGAGATGCTTGGAGCCTAATTTTAAATGAATTAGGTAGCTTTATAATCTTCACTTAAAAGGTTAAGCCCTGCTTCTATGGAAACAACACATCAGAAGGACAATCAATCTTCTCTCGTGCAAAGTGGCTGCCGAAACCTAATCGCTTGCTTCCCGTCTTTGAACACAGGGGGGCGCTGCTCCCCACTGGGCCTGCCCGCGCGGGGCCTGGGGCGTGCGGCCCTCCGCGGGAATCTGGATCCCTGGGGTCTTCAGTTCAGGGTCTGTCTCTGGGACCCTCGTTTGGGCAGCAGCGAGGGGAGGTGGGCTGGGCGGGGCAGGACGGGAAAGGGCGCCACAGGGGAGCTGGAAGCCTGGCTCCGGCCCTCCCCTCTTGCCACCGTGTCCCCCGGCTTCACTGGGCCCCTCATGTCCATGAAATTGCTTGTAAGGGGCCCTGGCGTGCCCTTGCCCCCACACGTTGGCAGGGATCGTGTTTTGTAGGTAGCCTGGGAACAGCGCAAAGACCTCGCTCACCCCATTTCGCCACAGGAGGCTTTTCTGGAAGGGGACGCTGGGCTGGCACACCTGCTTCAGGTGTGACTCACCTATAGGCCTGGCCCTGCTGAGTGATCAGGGGACACAGCTGGCTCATTTCCGCCTGGCTGTGCCCAAGTTCAGCTCCACCATTTCCCGGACGCCAAGGGCCAGACATGGTGGTTTAGAGTGACCAGGGTTGGGATGGGAGGGACAGAGGGCGATAGCCCAGCTCCCAGGCCTGAGAGCACGGGGCAGCCACCGAAGCATTTGAAGCAAAGGGTCTTGCTCAGCTTCCGGTTCTGTATCCAGCCATCTGGCCGGCCTAGGGGGCTCCCACTGGGAGGGGCAGGATGGGAGCCGGGAGTCCCACAAAGAGGCTGTTGGAAAAGGCCCCAAACCACAAACCGGAGCCTGAGAAGGAACCCGCAGGACCTGGTGACTAATCAGCTTTTTTTTAAAAGCTTATTATACTTATTACATATCCAACTCATAAATCAAATGGTTAAGAAACATCAAAGAGCTAAAATTAAATTAAGAAATGCAAATTTAAATGTAATATGAACTATTTGGGGATCCAATTGACAAAAAGTAAAACACATGTAGCACCAGCGTTTTTTATAATGAAAGGAACTCCTGTACTATGCTGATGGGCATGTTAGTTGGCACAATGTTTCTGAAGGCACTTGGGTAATACATTCAAAATTGTTCAAAATTACATGGCTTTTGATTCAGCAATTCCACTTAAAGGAATTTATCTTAAAGAAATCATCAAAGATTAACCCAAAAATCAAACCACAGGATGTTCATCACAACACAGTTTAAATAGTTTTTTAAAAATGAAAACAATTTACATGTCCAACAACAGTTTAAACTATAATGCATCCTTAAAATAGAATCTATGCAACCATTTTAAGTGGCATACATGGAAATATTAATACACAATCAATTAATTGGAAAAAGCAGGTCACAAAAGACATACTAGATCTTTTTTTTTTAATACACAAACTTACAAAACAAAGTCTAAGCAGATATAAACCAAACTGCTGATAATAGTTGTCTCTGTATGGTGAGATTATGGATACTTTTAAATTTCCTTCCTGTTGCTGACCTAAATTAATTTTTCTGTAATGAACACATGCTGCATTGGCAGTGAAAAGGGAAGTTATTTTTTAAATTTTTTAATAACGTAGGAGAATATTTAATGGCTTGGAGAAAGCCATTAAATAGTACGGCTCAGCATAGCACATTCGGTTCAGCGTGCTCATATTTTTTTAAATTTCAAAAGCACATTATTTTTATAAAGTTAGGTATAATTGGGTGAGTAACTACAAACACAAAGCAGTTGCAGCATGTCCAAAAAATACACACCAACAGCCACCTACAGCTTTAAAAAGGTATGGACAACGTGTTAATTAACCATCAGCCCGATCACATTTCAGAAAGAAATATATTTATATGTATGCACAGAAAAAAAGGACAGAAGGAAGTTGTTAACAGTGGCTACCTCTCGGTGGTAGAATTTATATGTGACTTTAAAAAATTCTTTGTGTTAAGTTTTCTAAAATGAACATGTATCGTTTTCTGAAAAGAAAAAAGTAAAAGCAAAGCAAGAAAAGGCTCCATGGTGTATGTATCCGTCTGTGTGTAAGGCTCAATGCTTGGATACTGCTATGAAAACCTGAAATATCTTGAACTATTGCGTCACATAAATTCCAGTGAAAACAGCTTCCGGGTCCTTGTTACTCCAGTAATACGTGCATCGAGCCCATTTGCAGGACTGTGGAGGTTAATGCTTTACTTTGAAGGAGAAAAAAAAAAACCATCCCGCAGCTTAGCAGGAAAAGGATATCCTCTCTGCAACTTGAAAGGCAACTGGAGACAGTGCTTTATAAAAAATGTATGAGCTGCAAGCCGAGAAGAAACCCATCCGAGGTGTCAGTGTATTTTGACACGAAAGTTCCAAAAACACAATACCGTCATGGCAATGACGAAAGTTCCAAAAACACAATACCGGGATTCGGAGAGAAAGACTGCCTGACACAAGACGTGGGGTGAGTTGTTGTAACAAATAAGTCCAAGAACCTCACCGGTCCAGGCCAGGATAGTCATTTCTCTGCTTCTTATTCTTCTGTGCAACTCTACCCTGACCGAACAGGCGACGTGCTTTGTGACTTGCATGCCCACATGTAGCGCCAGCTCTCTCTCAATCCTGGCACGTAGTGTTGGACACGCAGTGCATGCCAGCCACTGTTCTAATGCTTCACTCCTGCAGTGTAACTCAGATAACCCTCAAAACCAGGCTCTGAAGTAGAGACTGTTACTATCCCCATTTAACAGATGGAAAAAGTGAGGCAACTTGTTCCAGCTCACATAACTAAAGAGTTCATTTTTAGCCAAGATTTGAACCGAGTGAGTACGGCTCCAATTCCTTCATTCTTACCATCTATTATGCCTCTCAAGTAGCCTTATTAGTGGAGAGAAATTTCCAGAATAACCTCAGTGAGGGCCCAGTTTACAGGATTTGCCTTGACAGTGTTCTTTACGCTTCAGTGTGCACAAAAGCCTTGAACCAGGAACGACAGCTCAAATTTATTGAGTGTTTCTGATGAGCCGCGCACTGGCATGAGTATTTTACAGGTGGCAATTCAGTTAATCTCCATTATAAGCCTGGAAGTGCTATTATGATCACCTGCATTTTACAGGTGAGGAGACTGAGTTACATACAGAGGGCTCAAACAAATTGCCCAAAGTCACAGAGCTCACGAGCAGCCAGGACGCAAGCCCAGGCGCTCCAGTTGAGTGCCTGTGCTGCTGATCTCTGGGCGGTAGGATGCACTTCCAGGGAAATGTGCTGGACACACGTGACATGTCAGGCCTCGTGTTAAGAGTATTACTTGAATGATCTCATTGGAAAAACCCCCAACGCACTGCCAGAAAGAGGCTGGGAAGTGACCAGTGTCTTCAACCCGACAACAGATTCTTCACTAAAATGTTTCCAAGGGAACGTGGCAGAGCGATCAGAATGACCCAAGGTTTAAAATACTGGCACTACCATTTACTTAGAACCTCTGGGACCTTTAGCCCTTCATTTCCTCTTCCTCTCCACTGTCCATCCTCCCACTAAAAGAACTGGGGGTGGTGGTGGCTGAAAGGCAGTCTGGCTGTCCCCAGGATGGTGAAAGGCTCTGAAATCGCCAAGAGCCCCCACTTTAATTGGGGGAGCTGGAAGGAGGTGATGATGCCCCAGAGCATCCTCAAAGGGGACTCCCCAGACCCTGGACAAGGCAGAGGACTCTATCGCACGTCCCTGCTGCTGTGTGTCAGCAGACTCACCTCCGCTTTGCTGTGTCTTTCCCGAGGACATTGGACAAGACGCAGAGTCTTCACCTATGGCGGGAGACAGGCAAGTGGGAAGTCTAGCTCTGTCTTTATTCCAACTCAGGTGTTTGTTTGGAGAACTCAAATAGCAACCTGCTGTGGTGGTTCCTGCGAGCCGGAGTCAGAAGGAGATAAAGAAGAGTGCTCATGTTCCGGAACGATCATTGCCTTTGTCAGTGCAGATTGCTCCAACCGACTGCCATAGACTGGGCGGCCAAACAAGAGACATTTGTTTCTCACAACTCTGGAGTCTGGAATTCTGAGATCAGGCTGCCGGCACAGTCGGGGGCCTGGCAAGGGCCCTGTTCCCAGTTCACAGACAACTGTCTTCTCGCTGTGTCCTCACGCGGTGGAGAACAGAGAGAGAAAGCAAGCTCTTTCCCGTCTTTTATAAGGGCGCTAATCCCATCACCAGGGCCCAACCCTCATGACCTCATCACCTCCCGAAGGCCTCACCTCCTCATACCGTCACCTTGGTGTTAGGATTTCAACATGCGAGTTTGGGGATGGACACAGTCAGTCCACGACCCGATTATAATCCTAATGGATTCCTTCTTTTCAATGGTCATTGATCCAACTTCAGTTTTCTGTACCCTAATACGACACAGTGATGTGGATAAAAGAAGAGTATAATTATAATAATTATTATTGAATTAGGACAGAATTGGGCACTGACCATTTAATTCAGGTAGGTCTGCTCATCCTGGAATTCATAAGATCTGAATTCATACCATAAGAATTGCAAACCAAATACTGAAGCTACACGGGGGAGGCAGAGAAAGCTAAACCTCTGCATATTTCTTCGTCAGAGCACATGCCAGGGAGGCCTGAAACTTACTCTTTTTTTTTTTCCTCCCCAACAAATTTAATTCTTTTCTGCAGATGAAATATAAACATGCAAAGATTCTCTGTAATAATGATGACATAAAAGCTGACATTTATTGGATTCTTAACCCTGGGAAGGCGCATGCAGGTATCTCTGCATGCATTATCCTGTTTAATATTTACAGAGAACCCTGAGTTCAGGACCTATGCCAGAGATGAAGAAAATGAGCATCAGACGAGAATAACTTGGTGAGAATTATAATACTGCCCCAAAGGCGAAATTCTCAACCATCTATCGGGAATCTAAATGCTCAGATTTCTGGCCACACACCTGAAAACCAGTTTTGATAAGCCCCACCATGTGTCATCTACATATATTCCCAATGGAAAAAAAAAATCTTTCTCAAGATGATTTTTCACAAATAAGTCAAGTACGATCTGTCATACTCTAAATGCTAACAAATTCTGGGGATGCAAAACCTACAATATACATATAAAAATAATCCGAGTCAGCGGCATAAATATTGATTCGATGCTTTTTTAAAAAACAACAAACAACCTTGTTTCTCTAAGTTGTTGTGTTACTTCTCCCTGCCTGGATTTTTGTATGGGCTCACTGGTGCCAATAGGAACCTGTTCTAAATCAGATTAGCCCCAAGAAAGACTCTATAATCAAATCATTCTGAAGTTGGATGTGCTTTCCGTTTTGTTTAGAAGTTAGGTATTTTTTTTCCAAATAGGTCTCGTTTCCCAAAGAAAGCTTGGTGCCTTTTGTATGCTGAACCACGTCTGCGTCTGTGATTTCAAAGGACAGTAGAACCAATTGTTTGTAACTGGTCAATTTCAGTTCCTGGGAAAGACCACTGGAGGAAGTGGTATGTGCATAAGATCTGAATAAAGCACAGTATTAGATCTCAAGGAGAATCAATAGATTCTAACGTCGTTTTCCTTGCATGGCATCCACAGAGCAATGTTGTTCGGGAGGCATCGCAATCTTGTTGATTTGACAGCTTGTTTTTTGTGTCTATAGGTTGACCTCTGGCTCCTCTGCCCTAAGGACTAGTTCGTTTGGGTTTGTGATACATCATCGCGGCAACCAGAACGTTAAGGCTCAGAACACCCAGGGAGAGAAATAGAAGTTATTTTAATTATGTGTGCTTTATAAATAAATTTTAACCTGGAAAGATTACGTGGCAGGCCCTAAGTGCCACATTCAGCTGCGTTTGGAAGGTTGAGCCCAGTTCTAAGCTCAGGAGGAATCTGGGGCTTCCCAGGCTTCGCCCTTATTTTACTGCTGCTGAAACTGAAGCCAGTAGGGTTAGGGACAGTTAAGGGCTGAATTGTCCAGCGTCCCGCCCACCCCAAATTTTCCAGCCCCCAAAACTGTAAGAAATCAGTGTCTGTGATGGAAGGCACTCAGTCTGGTCTTTTGTTACAACAGCCCGAGGTGACCGGGATGCTGGCTGTGCCAATGACGACCACACAGTGTGTCCGATGTGATCTCTACCGGCAGACATTTCTTCCTGTAGGTCTTTATCAAAATCAGCCTGTGTGCCGAAGACACGGTGTGACAAAACCAACTCCCAAGGTGCAAGGCGCTGTGTGCACCCCTTTCTGCAGCCCGGCTGGGCGTCCAGGGCTCAATTGTGCCCGGCCACCCCCCTGGGCTTCTGTCGCAGGGAGAAGGGGGCTCATAGTCCCTTCTTCTCACAACACCGGTCCCACGTGGGGGCCAGGATTCCTTCTGGAAACCCACAGCCTCCTTCCTTAGCAACCTTCGAGCTCCATATAGCAATGGTTCCTCTCCTCTTTGAAATAAATAGCAAGTTCCATTTTTCCACATGTGTAAAATAAATTCGTATCAAGAAAAACATCATTTTTATATATAGCACAATCTGCACCCGGCTTATTTTTGTTGTTGATTTAGAATAGGGCCCAGATGCTTTCAAAGTTTATAAACAGCCATTCCCACACTTTATGACAAAGCTAAGCCTACAGCTTTGGCCATTCGTTTCTCAATTGTCTGGGGAGAAATGGCCAGGGAGGTCCCCGGGGGTACGGGAGAAGGACCTCCAGACTGGATGGCAAGACACTGGCCCTACCATTAACCACCGAGTGACCTCGGTCAACTGCATAAACCTCCCTGCACCTGTCACCCCACAAGGGTTTGGCGCTCTGCCACCCATGCTTCTTGAGGCAGTCACCTCTCCTGCCCTTCTGATAACCAAACAAGCAGCAGAGAGGCCAAAATAGACTCAGATAGAGCCTGACCCTCTTCCCCCTCCATTCTTGAGGCTTAACTTCCCTGCCCAACAAATGCCTGTGGTTTCCATCAGCCTCACGCTGCTCCTCTCCTGAAACGCTTCTCCCCCTCCTGCCCTCAAGGCCCAGCCAGACCCTGCTTTAGGCCTTGGCTCAGCTCCCACCTACCCTCTGCAGGGCCCTCCCCTCGGGCCTGATTCACTCCCACCCTGTGTTACCCACAGACCCACCGTCTGCACGGCGCTCACAGTTGGCAGAAGAGGTCCATTGAATCCTCATGATACATTGACACATCAGCTTCTGAACAGAAATCACCTGCTCTGGCATCTTAGTCCCTTAGGGTGCTGTAACAGAACGCCATAAACTGGGTGGCTTCTCAACGGCAGGAGTGTAACAGTTCTGGAGGCCGGGAAGTCCAAAATCAAGGTAGATCCTGTGTCTGGCGAGGGCCTGCTCTCTGGCTCACAGACGGTGCCTCCCAGCTGTCTCCGCTGGGAGGTCCGACAAGGGCACTAATCCCATTCACAAGGGCTCCATCCTCATGACCTAATCACCTCCCAAAGGCCCCACCTCCTAACACCATCATCTTGGGGGTGAAGATTTTAATGTATGAATTTTTGGGGACACAAACATTCAAACCCTAGCATATGGGGAGCTGAGTGTAATTTTTGATGCTGCCTTCCCACTTGCTGCCCAGTGTCACTATACAGCCACCTGCAATGCAGGGCTAACCAGAGGACGTTACGTGCTTTACCTCCTGTGAGCTGGCAAGCCCCCCATGAGGCGGGTGGGAGCTCCTATTTTGTAAACTTGGAAAGTGAAGCTCACTTGGATAGCCTGGGCTCAGATCGGAATGTCATGGTGTGTCAACTGGTGTTACAAAGAAATAAACAGGAGTTGATCTCGTGCTGAAACTCAGGGCCAACACAGAGCCTGTAAGAGTCAGAGATAGGTACAGCCCCAGGTCTGTGTGATGCCAAAGCCCCCTCGTCCTCCTCGGTCTCAGCCGGACCCTGAAACTGCCCCCTCCCTCCTCTGCCACCCCTGCCCTTGTCCCACAGGGATCTGGGCTAGTTGGGCAGTTAGGGACCATGGAGGTCTGGAATCCATGAGGAGTGTATCTGCAACGCCCAGCGTAGGAGAATGAGTTCTCCAGCCAGGAGGCACAGGAGGCCTCCTCTCTGCCTAGAGAGCAGGTCAGAGGCAGGGCTGTCAGGTACCAAGGGTGGCTCTGGCCACTGGGGCGTGTGGGCGGGTCAGCTTTGTTTAGGGTTGGGTTGGGGTTGGTTGGCACAGTGGCTTGGGTCCAGAGCCACACAGATATTTGATGGGGCTGAGGACACCTCTGCTGAACATCCTACACTGAGCAAGTCAGCCCTGCATAAGGACGAAGGTCCACCCAAACTGCTGGTAGGACCCGAGAGGACACACTGAGCCCCTTCGACGGGCTTTTCCTGTTGTGTTATGACCTTATTGTTTGCTATCTTGACATTGGCCTGCAGGACTCGGTCCAGTGCCCTGGAGCCCAGTGCCTGCTTTCAGGCTGCTGGAGGAATGAGACCTCCAGAAACATGTGACCGAGCCTCTCTGTGCTCGGGACTTTTAATCTCCTTAATTGAAATTGATTGGCCTCTGGGGAGGCAGCTCCGCATTGGCCCTGAGCTTCAGCACCTGATCAACTTTTGCTTATTTCTTTTAAAGACCAATTGACAGACCATGGCATCCAATCTTCTTCCTAAATACCCAGCCCTTTTGCCAACCAGGAGCAAAATCAGAAACATGCCCAATTGCAAAAACAGCTCTTGGGGAAAAAAAAAAAAAACACCCGATAAAAAAAAAATAAAGGGAGAATATTCTCGTCTCATGGTGGCTTAGCCTTATACAAAAGGCCAGTCAAAACCCCATTACCAAGGAAAGATGTAATCAAATGGGAAAGGAGCCACAGGAGGGGTCGGGGGAAGCGAGAGCCTTCTGAAGCTCACAAGATAAATAAGCCGGGCGGAGGATATCTAAGAACCAGCTGCAAAGAAGATAAAAAGGGAAGAAAAGTGAAAGACCTTCTTAAGTTAAAAGAAAACCAAACATCAAGAGAATTGTTTGAGCGTCCAGATTTGTGTTCATCCAGACACACCGTAATCACCCCGAAGCGGCTAGAGCTGGTTTACAAACCGGTTTGGCAGGTCATATCTCTTGGCAAAGCCTCTGATAGGGGCCCTCACTCACCGGACTGATCATATATCCTGGAAATACCCCTCTGCGGGCTCTCCTGTGCCATGCTGCTGGGTCATTTCACCAAGTGGGCACTGGGCTTGAAAAAGGCTATGCTAGGTTGGGTGGGGGGTGTGGGTTGGGCCACCTCCTGGCTTCCCAGCTCTGGGCTCTGTTCCTGCACCAGCTGTATGGGGGGTGGCACCAGGACAAAAGAAGCAGGGGGCATCATCCAAACTCTCTCTTCCTCTTGGTGAGAGGCTACAGGATGGAGATGACACCATCACAAGATGAATGGAGCCTAGATTCCCCAAGGAAGGCCACTTGAACCTACATCAAGCAGTGGCCTATTGCATGAAGCCACTGAGAATAAGGGGTTTCCTTGTTACTGCAGCGTGGCCTTACCTATCCTGACTAACAAGGGGCTCATAATTGGCATATGCCATGGGTTTCCAGTGTCCCACAAAAGTCCTGAGAGATCCTCTTGGATACTTCACACATGGAAGTAGCCTTGCAGCATTTTTGCTAACTAGATTTTTTCAGATTCTACATTTGCATAAGGACATAATTCTGACTATAGTTCCATTCCCTTCTTTGACCTCCGAATAACCTTCTCATTCTCACTTTGTTGTGGTGTGTTTGTTCCAACGGGAAATCAATCAAGGACTACATCAGAAAACACATAGTATGTGTATTTTACATTCTCATTGAAACAAGACCTGAAAAAGGAAATTTTATTACAATTTTATTCCCCCTCGGGGACCATTCTGAATTTTACCATCCTAATATTTATTTATTGTTATAGTAAAACTTCAGATAAACTTACATCAAGGACTGAGTTGTTCTCAACGAGTGTTTCACATAACCAGAGTTTATGCATTTAGGCATTAAAATGCTGTTGACTTTTAAATGTTTTGAAGAAAATATTAAATATTAAATATGAAGCACAGTGAATGAAATACAGCGACATATCTTACCTTTGCACGATGATTCAGAATTTGCCATGCTCCCTGCAGGGGTTCATGCCGTCACCTCTGCCTGGAGCCATCTTTTTCTTTCTTTGCCTAGTTAAATCATTCTCATCCTTTGGATGTCAGCTCAAAGCCTGGCTCCCTCAGGCACACTGTGTAAACTTACCGAAACTCATCGAACCGTTCACTTAAAACGGGTGAATTTTGTGACATGTAAATTACACTTCAATAAAGCTGGTAAAAACAAAACACTCTGTCAAGGATGTGACACATACGTCCTCATAGCTCTTCTTAAATGTGGGAGGGATCTAGTGACTTCCTTCTGAAGTCTAGGAAAGGGGAGACAGGAAGCACTTCACAGTGGGGCGCCCAGGACTCAGGTCACCAGGCCTCAGGTGACCAAGGTGATTGGTCACCCACAGTGATAAGTCACATTGATAGTACGTACCCTTGACGTGTTGCGGTGACAATGGCACTTCACCTCTGTGGCTTCCCTTCCCAAAACCCATAACCCTGAAATAATAATGAAGAAAACATCAGAAAAATTCTTATAGAGGGCATCCTACAAAATACCCAACCAATACTCTTCAACACTCTCAAGGTCATCAAAAACAAGGAGAATTTAGGAAACTGTCACAGCCAAGAGGAGCCCAAGTAGACATGACAAATAAATGTAATATGGCTTCCTGGACGGGATCTTGGAACAGTAAAAGGACATTAGAAACAAACTAAAGAAATCTAAATGAATCATGGACTTTAGTTCATAGTAAGATCTCAGTGTTGGCTCATTATTATAACAAATGTACCACACTCATGTACGATGTCAGTAACAGGGAAAACTGAGTGTGGGATATATGGGAACCCTCTGTATTATCTTTGTGATTTCTCTATGAATCTATAACTGTTCTAAAAAATCAAGTTCACTTATTTTTTGTAGGGACAGGGTCTCACTATGTTGCCCAGGCTGGTCTTGAACTCTTTGGGCTCAAGCGATCCTTCCGCCTCAGCCTCCCAAAGTGCTGGGATTACAGGCGTGAGCTACCATGCCCGGCATGAAGTTCATTTAATTTACATCTTAAAAAAAATTCCTCCAGTTCCTCAAACCAGATTGAGTTCCTCTGCTACATGTTCATGTAGCAGCCTGGACCATCGACTCAATGAAAGAATGCATCGCTACCTGCAATCTTGTGTTTGTGCGGTTTGCTCACGTTGTATCCTAGTGCAGGGTCAGGGCCTGGCTCTTCTTGACAGGTGCTCAGTAACAGACACAGAGCGGGCGAATGTTGTGGACTGTGCGCTCCATGACAACAGGATCTCTATTGTGTTCTCCGCTGTATCCCCACCACCTAGAGGCTGCCTGGCACATGCTAGACACTCAGGCAGGACAGATTCCTCCCCAAGCTGAGCCAACAAATCCTTTCCCTAGTGGTGTGAGTTTGGGACAGAGACATTTCAGGCCGATCTGCCTGATTTCTCCAATACAGCAGGTGCAGGTGCCGATGGCAGCAGTATTTTCCACCTGCTTAAGTCAAAGACACAGCGAGTTGGTCTGTAGCAAGACAGGAGAATGAGGCCACCACTCAGAGTACAGGAGAGACAAGAGACAGGGCAAAGACAAGGGACAGTTCCCAACAGGGATGTCCCCTCTGGCCCCAGCCAGTTGGAGGGGCCCTGTGTGTCTTGGGAAACCCCCTGTTCTGTGTAGTGCAAAAATCCCCACGTCAGATCCTGCTACTCAGGTTCAAGTTCATCAACAAGACTTTCTCCGCGTCCTGTTTGTCTCGTCTGTGTTTCTGTCGTGGCAGATGTTGAGTCAGGTTAACGTAGGGGAGCATCAGCTGTGACGTGATGAAGACGGGAGGGAAAAGGACACTGGGGAGGGGGACATGGGGACAAGAAAGGGAGAGCTGCATCTGAACAGGCCAGGAGGGGAGAGTCAGAAATAAACGAGGAGGGCCTGGCAGGGACACAGAAGCAAGTGAGATGCAGGTTTCAAAGTGCTGTGCGTTCATTTATTCAACGCAGAGGAACGGAGCTCGCGTTCTGATGGGGGTTGCGGAAAGTAAACAAATGAATAATTAAATAAAAGAGCGAACAGAGACCAGCAAGCATTTATGCAGCGATTTAAAATAGAGTAAGCTGAGACCGTGGCTGAGTGCCCGCTGGACAAAGAGGGCGGGAAGGCCTCTTTAAGAAGGTGACGTCTGAGCTGCCATCTGGAGGACAGGAAAGCACCGGGCGTGTGAAGGTGTCGGAGGGTGCGGAGGGGACAATCCCGGCAGAGGGAAGGACTGGCCCTGCAGCACCAGGACGGTGGTTCTCAAGAATGGGGGGGTGACGCTGGAGGTTTGCCCCCCCGAGAACAGAGGGCAATGTCTGGAGACAGTTTTGGTCTTCGCGACGTGGTGACGGGGACGGTGCTACTGGCCTCTCCTGATCAGAGGCTGAGGATGCTGCTGAACGTCTTACAGCGTACTGACAAGCCCCCAACCAAAGAACTATCCAAATGTCACCACGCCACGGCTGAGGAGCGGAACAGGTTTGGGGAGCACAGGTTTGGTGTCCTCCAGGTGTAGAAAGCAGGACACCGTGCCTGGAGCGCTAGGAAGCGGGGCCAGGGTATGCTCAGGCCCGTCTACACGGCAGGAGTGTGCACCGTATGCTAAGCACGCCGGGAGGCCAACGGATGCTCTAAGACTGAGCAGCGAACTTGGACTACTTTATTTTAGAAAAAATTACTCTGGCCTTTGTGTAACACAGGGGCAGAAGGGGGCAAGTGTGCATGAAAGAGACCAGCAGGTGGTGGTTATGGTAGAGACAGACGGTGGTGGCCTGCAGGTAAAGGTGGCAGTGACCTCAGCGGAGGGCTCTGGGCACTGTGGATCCAGGTACTGAGCACGTCCCAGTGCGAAGGTTGCCATCCCTTCGGGGTGGCCATGTGCCACCATGCCCGGCTAATTTTTTCTATATATTTTTAGTTGTCCAGATAATTTCTTTCTATTTTTGGTAGAGATGGGGTCCTCGCTCTTGCTCAGGCTGGTCTTGAACTCCTGACCTCGAGCTAGCCTCCCGCCTCGGCCTCCCAGAGTGCTAGGATTACAGGCGTGAGCCCCTGTGCTGGCCAAAAAGGGAAATTCTGACCCATGCTACAACACGGATGGATCTTGTGGACACTACAGCAAGTGAAATAAGCCAGACACGGGCTGGGTACAGTGGCTCAGAAAGCACATGGCTCTGAGCTGTGGGCTTGGAGGATCTATGGCGCTGGCGTTGCTTTTGTCAGAGAGGTTTAATGGGTGCTATGATGGAGCCACCCCGAAATAGCACAGTAAACATCTTCCCCCGACCGCCAAGGAAATGCAAACCTGCACCCCGTGTGCCTGTCTTGGAGTCGGGGCGGGAGCCGTCTAAGTCCAGGCCGACTCCTCCCCAGGGCCCAGGAGAAAGAGGGGCGGAGGGCGGTTCTGGCCTCTTCACACACAGCAGGAAACCCTCCGGTTTGTATTTCCAGGGGGATGTCTCCGGCCATAGAGCAATTTTTCAGAGATGATAAAATGATCTGTCAGCTGGTGACCGTCCCACAGCCCCGGGCCGTGTGCCGGGAAGTGCCATCTGCATATGGTAAAAGGCCAGGGCCTCGCCGCTTGTGGGTTATAAATTCAGCCTTGCATTTAAAAAAATTACTTTTTAATGTAAAACATATATCCTTAGGGTATCCAACGTCATCTCTGTTGACAGGCAGTACGGCATGTTAAATAAAAGGCTTGGGCTCTGGAACCAGATGGCCTGAGTCCAGTTCCTAGCCTGGCCAGTCGGAAGCTGTGTGAGCCTAGGCCCCATACATAACGTCTCTGGTCACTACTTCCCTTGTTTGTAAAATGGAGTTGATGATGTTGTACCTACCTTGAAAATTGTTATGAGGATTATGTGAGTTGGAAACACAGAAAGCACTAGGCATATGGGAAGTATTCAATGCAAAATAATTTCTTTTTTTATTGTGGTAAAACGTACATAACATAAACTTTACCATTTTAACGATTTTTGAGTGTACGGTCTGGGGCGTCGCGTGTGTTTACATCATTGTGCGGCCGTCACCACCGTCCGTCTCCAGAACCTTCGCATCTCCCGACAGAAACTCTGCGCCTGTTAAACACCTCCAGGTCCCCTCCCCCAGCCCTGGTCACCGCCATTCTGCTTTCTGTCTCGTGAATCTGACTACTCTAGGGACCTCATCTAAGTGGAATCATATGGTATTTGTCCTTTCATGTCTGGCTTCTTTCTTTTTTTTTTGAGACAGAGTCTCACTCTGTTGCCCGGGCTAGAGTGCCATGCGTCAGCCTAGCTCACAGCAACCTCAAACTCTTAGGCTCAAGGGATGCTCCTGCCTCAGCCTCCTGAGTAGCTGGGACTACAGGTATGTGCCACCATGCCCGGCTAATTTTTTCTATATGTTTTTAGTTGTCCAATTAATTTCTTTCTATTTTTTAGTAGAGACGGGGTCTCCCTCTTGCTCAGGGAGACCCCGTCTCTACTAAATTGGGCTCATAGGACCAAGGAAATTGAAAGTTCTCATTCACGGAGCGAAGCTTGAGTTGACCGGCAGAGGGACAGGTGCGAGCTGCTCATCTGCACCCAGCGTAGAGGTCAGTATTTTCCTTTTTCATCAGGAAACACGTTCCAACCTGTTAGCATTCCACAGCCCGTTCTGGCAGGGGACAGGCTGGGGACATCAAAGTGGACAGCAAACAGGAAAGGCCAGAGAGGCAAAAGGCCTTCCCGGCCCAGGTCCCCATCGCGGCAAAGAGCAGGAGTGGCCTTGGGTTTATGGTGAGGGCGGGCGGCTGCAGTGTCCCCAGATCTCAATGACTCCAGCAGACTCCGGGGAGGCCCAGGCAGGGCCAGGCCCACAGCCCGAGGCAGCCGCCCTTCCGGAAACTTCCCCCCCACTAAGTGTGGATTCCAGCCTCCCTTCGTTCCCAAGCGGACACTTAATTTGACCAGTCGCCACTCCTTTTGAAGCATCCTTTACCTTTCTGGCCCCTTTTGTGGTGGAAAGGCCCCTGACCGCAGTGACAAGAGCTGGGGAATGAGTCCCATGTTAGTTATTTAGCACTCACACAGAGAAAGGGAATGGGAAAAGGTGCCTTTCTCTAGGAGGAAATTTACTTGAAATTTTCGTTCTAAAAAAAAATCAGGCCATGTGCAGGGGCTCACTCTGGAAGGCCAAGGTGGGAGGATCGCTCAAGATCAGCAGTTCGAGACCAGCCTGAGCAAGAATGAGACCCCGTCTCTACTAAAAATAGAAAGAAATTAGCTGGACAACTAAAAAAATACATATAGAAAAAATTAGCCGGGCATGGTGGCGCATGCCTGTAGTCCCAGCTACTCGGGATGCTGAGGCAGGAGGATCGCTTGAGCCTAGGAGTCTGAGGTTGCTGTGAGCTAGGCTGACGCCATGGCACTCTAGCCTTGGCAACAGAGTGAGACTGTCTCAAAAAAAAAAAAAAATACAAAGAAAAAATTCTGATTATACTAAAAATTATATCTTTTAAAAATTCTTTTCTTGAGTTTCCTCATTTTTATTAACATTTTGCCTCCCTTTCCTGACGGGGTCCTCCATGATTCCACCTTTAATTGGGAGCTACTTTGCCTTTCTTGCTTGGATTTGATTTTTTATGTGCTCGTCATCATTTGTTCCTTCGTAGCCATCATGCATAGAGTTTCTTCTGTCCTCCTCGCTGCGGCGTTTCCCTGTTGATTTGTCTCCTGTTCCGTGCAGTAATTCAGTTCTCAAAAAAGTTCTCTAATTTGCCCTTACCAACTTCTTTTTCATTTTTTTTTTTTTTGAGACAGAGTCTCACTCTGTTGCCCGGGCTAGAGTGCCGTGGTGTCAGCCTAGCTCACAGCAACTTCAAACTCCTGGTTAGCCTCCTGCCTCAGCCTCCCAAGTAGCTGGGACTACAGGCATGCGCCACCATGCCCGGCTAATTTTTATATATATGTATATAATTTTAGTTGGCCAACTAATTTCTATTTTTAGTAGAGATGGGGCTCACTCTTGCTCAGGCTAGTCTCCAACTCCTGACCTTAAGTGATCCTCCCACCTCGGCCTCCCAGAGTGCTAGGATTACAGGCGTGAGCCACCGCGCTGGCCCTCACCAACTTCTTACCTCTCCTATCTTTCTCAGCTTCCAAGGGAGGAGCCTTTAACACTCCTGGCCACCCCTCCGCCTGCCTCTGCTACAGCCAGTTCTGGGCTCCTTTGCGAAGGTGGCGTGGATTTACTTGAAATTGAACTTTTTTTTTCATTTAAACATTTTTAACAACAACAAAAAAAAATTGGCTAAATGCCACTACAGCAGGCATTTTCTCTCCCATGGCGTAAAAAGTGGAGCCCACCCAAAAACACAGCCCTCCACTTTCTCCTCTCGTCTGGCCTTGTCTGGGAGCTGATGTGGTCGACTGCGTGCTCTGGGAGAAGAGAAGCGCCCCCCTCCGCCCACGCACCCCTCGATCTGCGCCCCCCACCACCTGCGCCCGCTACCACCTGCGACCCCCACCACCTGCGACCCCCTCCACCTGCGACCCCCTCCACCCGCGCATCCCACCGCCCGCGCACCCCTCCACCCGCGCACCCTGGGCTCCTGCCCTTCTCTCCAGCCGCACCTTGGGTGGGTGGAGTTGACCCTGAACGGTCGCTTCCCTCCCCGCCCCTGCCCCAGCCACTCCCAGGTCCTCCTGTCATTTCTCCTTTTCTCTGGTTGACAGAACCCTTAAATGATAATCCGCTTTTATTTTCCTGAACTTCTGAACTCCTCCTGCGTCTTTCACCTCCCCTCGTTGGCAATCAGCCTGGGATTCCTTTATCTGCCCTTGGCTTGGAGGAAACTTTTGCCGGTGGGGCAAGTTCTGCCAGTGGAGTAGGAAAGAATGCTCGCTGATGCCCAGTTCTGTCTCACCTGCCTGCCACACCGCACCGTGCCTCCCCCTTGTCTCTTCCTTCTCTCTGATCGGTACTAGAGGACGATCCGGGGTTCTTGCTTGTCTCCACCGTCTGAGTGTCCCCAGCCACCTCTTCTAGGCTGATTCTGGGCGAACTCGAAGGGCCTTTAATCCCACAAGTGACAGAGACACCATCTCACCACCTCCCCAAAGGAGCCGGCTGACAGTTTCAGGAGCCCCCCAGGTTTAAGTGCTCAGAAACCTGTGTTTGCAGGTGACTGGTGTTTGCAGGTCGCGTGACTGCCCAGCTCGGCTCAGCAACCTGCCACCTGGCTCTGCTCTCTGGGGCGAAAGGATCATTCCAGCATCCCTGCGCCGTGGGAAAGCCTGCATTCTTCTGTCCACACCCCAGTTCAACTCAGTATTTTACTTGGCTGGCGTGGCAGTGCTTGTCAGCCATACTAAAATAGCATCTTTTTAACCGATTTATTTCTCATTTAAGAGGTAAAAGTGTTTGTTTCTTGTCCCGCCTGGCGCGGGGCAATTGCCAAATTAAATCAGAGGCTCCCATTTTTTTATGTCCGATTTTTTGGGGAGTTGTGTCATAAATTCTCCTTTGTAGTAACACACTTTTTATAGGAACCTAAAATTCACATATCTCTTGAGCCATTGTGGTAAAAAGAACGAAAGAACGAAAGAATGAAGGAAGGAAGGAGAGAGAGAGAGAGAGAGAGAGAAAGAAAGAAAGAAAGAAAGAAAGAAAGAAAGAAAGAAAGAAAGAAAGAAAGAAAGAAAGAAAGAAAGAAAGAAAGAAAGAAAAGAAAGGAAGGAAGGAGGGAGGGAGGGAAGGAAATTCACGAATGTGTCGTTGTGTGATTATAGTGGAGAGATTTTGTAATCTCAATTCATTTCACGAAATTCCTGCCTTGGAATATTTTTCAGGTGATGAAACGTCCTTTCTAAATAGTGGGTGATCAGTTCTCTTCAAATCAGCCAACCACTGGGTAAGTCCCTTTCTACTCCGTAGTTTCCCTTTTTTGTAAGGAAAACATGAGAGACTAATAACAGTGTCTGTTTGTTTGTACCTCTGACCCTTCTCAGGAAACATCCTCTTGCCTCTCCGTGAGTCCCGCCTTGCCATCTGACTGTCCCCTGCTCCCTTTTCTGTTCTGAATCTGTGACTACAACCTGTTAGAGGACAGCTGTTGCCAGCTGATTCTTGTTAGCATGTCTGTCAGCCATTCAGTGAACAGCTATTTACCTACCAGGCAATTTCAGTGGACAGCCATCACAAAAACAGCCTTGGCAAATTCCCATGATGCTAAGGCATCCAGTCGAGTGTCAGGGAGCACTCTTGCCTCCGTGGCAGAATGCAGAACACTCCTCTGGGTTGTCCACCCATATTGTAGGATGTGTGGGGTCAGAGCATCTTTTTCTCTACCCTCTTAAGTTCAGTCCCCAGGGCCCTGCAAATTAAACTAGCAAAAGACAGATTCACAAGAGAAAAGGCATATCATTTTTATTAATATTTTATGTGCATGGGAATTCATAGAAAAGAAGTGAAACTCCAAGAAGCAATTAGACTTAGGGGCTTATATACCATTTTAACACAGGAAAGAAAAGGGGGTTGGGCTTCAAGGGAAGATAAATTGTGGGGACTAGGGTATACATGGAGGAACTTATGGAAGATAAAGGTTATTTCAGCAAGGTCTGTTTATGTGGACTCACCCCAATGCCGACTCTCCATGTCCCATGAAGAGTCACTCTCCCTTTCCTGGTATGTGAGAGAAGGACAACTTCACAAAGAGAAACTTGTGCCCTGTTTTTAGGCGGACAAGGGGAGGGCAGAGAACTCTTCTCCAATCTGTTGATTCTCAGTTGCCTTCAGCTCAACATAATCCTTACGCCAAAATGGCATGTTTTGGGGTGGCCTGTCCTGATGCCCTTCAATGGCATCACCCTTAAGTGTAACTAATGCTGACATTTTCTGCTCGCACCTTATGTTGGACAGTGCTTTCCAACTATCGTTCCCATTTTTCAGTTGGTTAAACTGAGGCTTTGAAAGGTCACTCCACTGGCTTCTTGAATCTGACCTCCAGAGGACTCAATGACCTCGTGCAGTTCTGCAATCCCACCCTTCTTCCCTCGTCAGCTCATTCTTGTAGTTGTCACTGTACGTTTTGTTTTAAAATCTATTCTGCACTTCACCTTCATGGCAGGGACTGCTTGGTTTCTTCTCCCCGATGCCACCAGCGGTCCTTGTAAGGAAGAATGAAAGAAAAAATCGGAAGCACAGAGAGGCCCAAAGGGACGCAGTGAGTGGCTAGAACCCGCACCCACTGCTCTGCAGGTCCCCGTGTCCTGGGGCTCAACCCCATGCTTTCTCTGGGGACCTCGTCCTGCATTAGGTCTCAGTGTTCCTTGGCGTCTAAGCCACAGCGCCGTCGTAGTTGTCCCCCAAAGGGTGCTCCTGCATTGAAGTGTCTGCTGACTCTTGTCGTACACTTAAGTTTTTTTTTTCCCTAAAGGTTCCAATAAAAAAACGAATCTGAGCCCTTCCGGGCAGAAGTAAGCTAAGAACCCACAGAATCACAGATGTCTAGACTTGGAACATCGCTAGGGCAGGGAGTATTTTTTCCCACCGGGATGGAATGCAGGCTGTGTGGGTGTTTTCACTGACGGTGGCAGCAATTTGACAAGTGTCCATGGGTGGCGGTGTGGGACGCGCCTCAAATACGAATCAATTCAGAGGCTTCAGTCATCTCTATCTTCTTTTGCCAATAATCCCTCATAGTACCCAGATTCCATGAAGCCATTTGAGTGGAGTTAAACTGGGACAGCTTCCATCATGTGACTAATCATAGTCAGCTTTGACCACGGTGACTAATAAGTCAATCTGTTGGTGTAACATTCTGCCCCAGTCGGGAAGCGGTGACATAATGCAGTGAAGGGCTGGTAGAGACCGTGGGTCTGTTAGTATCTGGACAGTAAGTAATTAGCTTTAACTGTGCTTTTAAAATATCAGGAGAGCAACACAATAGAGTATCATCCAGCCCTAAAAAGGTCACATATGGCGTGGTGTCGTTTATACGTTCAGAACAGGTGACTCCGTAGAGACACAACACAGAGGAGTGGTTGCCAGGAGCTGGGGAAGGATTTTGTGCAACTCACAAAATCCATATCTATTTTTCTTACAGCTGGGAGAGGGGAAAGATACGAGAAATCCTGACTTCAGGAAGTGCTTACGTGTCAAAAATGTCATTGCAACCAGGTGGTTCCAACTCCGTTGCCTGGGTCTACACACCACTTCCAAGATGACCACCCACAAGCTGTGCGTCTTTGCCTAAAACAGGTTCCTCCAAGCCCCTGCAGCCTTCCAAGAGCAGCGACGGGATAGCTGTTTAGTTACATGGCACCGCCCGCTTGAACTTGGTGCTTGAACTTGGTACAGCAGGAGAGCTACGGGCTCGGATCGGGTGTCTTTGAACCTGCTTGGAATAATTACACACCCTCAGTTCATAACAAAAAGAGATATCCCCTTCAGTAACCTCAGAGGGAGACTTGACTTTTAAATTGTTAACAGACTTTGAATCAAGAGGCATATTTGACAGGGAAAAGCAAACATTCTTTGGATGAGTTTGAGAGTGGGTTGGAAGTTTTGAAAAAACCCATAGTCTGATGCAAGTCATGCCTCCTACACACCTCGATCGAGCAATTGTCAGCACTATCAGGGTGAGAGAAAGGTCTTTGAGCGTCTGATCAAGGTTCATGGTACAATTAGGCAGCGCTAATTAAGAACCGCAGCGATTAATATGCCGGATCACAAAATGCCTTTGCAGAGGCAGGTGAGGGGAAATATTTCCGAGCGGGTTAGGAGGGGACCAGATATTTCCAGTGTTTTTGATAAGAGCCACATGCACAGCATCTACACTGCTTCTGCCCCGGGGAGGGAAGTTGGCAAACAGTAAGACGAGGATTGAGGGCAGGGCGGAGAAGGTCGGCATGAAGACACAAGGAGAAGTTTAGAAACCCGTAAACTGCAAGGAGACGGGTAGCTGACGGCTCTTGCTAAAGAGTTTAAGAAGCGGTAGGTGTTAAATATACATCGTCTGCAGGGTGTTTTGTTTTGGGGGGTTTTTTGCATATGAAAATTTATTACTACTGGGTTTTCACCATCAAAATTTATGATCTTGGTCTTTCCTTCTTGCCTTTGTATGAGGCCAAAAGAGAGACATTGGCTACTTTGACAACCTTGAAGGGGACCCCAGGAATGTCACCAACAGCATGACCTTTTCTACTAAATCCAGCAGCCAGAACTGCATCATTTTCCCCAACAAAGTTCGAGCGGTCGTCGTTGGGTCCAAAGGCTGTGATTTTCTTGCTGTTCCTACAAAGAACAAAGGCTGTGTTTTCTTACTGATCTGCGGGACCATGACACATTTCCCGACGGCAGAATTTGGCTGTTTCGCTTCAACCCCTACTCCTTCCAGCACATTCCCTTTGCCTGGGAAGCGCCTCCCAAAGGCTGTGCCCAAACCAGCTGTCTTGCACTGTTAATCAGACCACTCCTGGGCTCATCAGTGACCGCTGAGCCTCCTGGCAGTACAACATCCACGACACTTGCCCAGCCTGGCCGTGCCACAAGCCTGAGTTTGCGGATCTTTTGAAAAACGGCTCAACAATCCACAGCCTCCTCCTCTAGACACACAGAAGAAACGACTCAACTAGAATTCAAAACAACTAATAAACACAAGACCATACCATGGTGCCTTTCTTCATCCCGGCAGGGGGTATCAAGGGAAAAGCTGGGAGTGGTCATTAACATTCAGCAAGCTTTTATTTTTGCCTAACAGAGTCCAGTGTAATCCTAAATTAACCATACTGTCACTTAAACCTTTCCCTGGACGGCCTCTCTGCTCACATCTTGGTCTTTAAATGAACCTAATTGCACCTTCTGTTTGTTTCCATTGTCCTCCCTGTAACTTCTTGGTGACTTTTCAGGTTCTCCTTGGGTTCCCTCTGTGCCGTGGAGTCTCTGAGCTGACACCATCCAACACGGCAGCCACCAGCCACTTGTGGCTACTGAACACACTTGAGATGTGGCTGGGCCGAATTGAGATGAACTCTAGGTGTAAAATACACACCGTTTTTCAAAGACGTAGTAGGACATTTTCAGTAATTTTTAAAATTTTGGTTACATGTTGAGATGACACTGTTTGGGGTATATTGGTTAAATAAAATGTATTATTAAAATTCATTTCAAGGCTGGGTGCGGTGGCTCATGCCTAGAACTCACACCTGTAATCCTAGCACCGTGGGAGGCTGAAGCAGGAGGATCGCTTGAGCCCAGGAGTTTGAGGTTGCAGTGAGCTATGATGACGCCACTGCACTCTAGCCAGGGTGACAGAGTGAGACTCTGTCTCAAAATAAATAAATTAACTTAAATTAAAAAATTCATTTCATCTGCTTCGTTTTAATTTTTCAACATGACTTCTAGAAAATGTTAAATTGCAGCTGTGGCTCACGTTATATTTCTATTGGACTGAGATTGTAATTCTATTGGACAAAGCTGCTCTGAGCGTTTCATACACTCAAGTGCATTATGAGTCGCTAAGAGGAGGCCGTAGCAGGCAGGGTTGCCAAACACGTACGAGCACAGAATCATTTTTCACGTAACATCTTGTTCTAGTTATCTATTTATTTTCCTTCACGGGGTCCCAAAACATTAGCACTTCCGTTAATTCCCTCGATCTGCCTGGGGTCCCATTTAGTGAGTGTCTACCCAGATGCTTCCCAAAGAACTTAATTTATTGAACCGAAGCCATTGAGCCTGCAAGGATGTGGCTCACTGTCCCGACAGCTTTCCCATGCAGAAGACCTACAGAAGCATCTTTCATGTAGGTGTCCAATGCACAAGGAAGTGGTTTCAGCAAAAGCAAAACGAAAGCACATTTTATCATTTCACTGTATTACACGGAATCATAGAATTTGAGATTCAGATGGTATCTAATCCAATACCCCTGGTCATACTCTTGATTAAGGACCAAACACCCAGCTGCCTATAATATGCCAAATATAGGCCAGTGAGGTGGCTCACGCCTGTAATCCCAGCACTTTGGGAGGCTGAGGCGAGAGGATCACCTGAGGCCAGGAGTTCGAGACCAGCCTAAGCAAAATCAAGACCCCCCGTCTCTACAAAAAAATAGAAAAATTAGCCGGGCTTGGTGGCTCATGCTTGTAGTCCCAGCTACTCAAGAGGCTAAAGGAGGAGGATTGCTTGAGCCCAGGAGTTTGAGGTTGCAGTGAGCTATGATGATGCCACTGCACTCTGTCCCAGGTGACAAAGTGAGAACTTGCCTCAAAAATAAATAAATAAATAAGCCAAATATTTGTTGAGGGCTCATTTTGTGCCAGGCACATGTTCCATATTCACCAACAAGCTTGCCAAGTTGGTTCTATTATGATCAGTCCAATTTTACAGCTACTGGGAAGATCAGAGAAGTTGGACCACCTCTCTGAGGTCACACAGCTGGAGAGAGGGGCTGACATGCTTCTCCACTAGGCTTTGCTGCTTTTGGGAAGAGACTTGCAAATACATCAGACATAATAGTCTGGCTGCAGATAGCAATATACAGTGTGTGCCCTAGACCAAGGACAGCTGTAGTGTATTCAAAAGAGTAATAGACAGCCGGGCACGGTGGCTCACGCCTATAATCCTAGCACCCTGGGAGGCCAAGGAGGGAGGATTGCTTGAGCTCAGGAGTTCGAGACCAGCCTGAGCAAGAGCGAGACCATGTCTCTACTAAAAATAGAAAAAATTAGCTGGGCGTGGTGGCGCATGCCTGTAGTCCCAGCTACTCGGGAGGTTTGAGCCCAGGAGTTTGAGGTTGCGGTGAGCTAGGTTGACGCCATGGCACTCTAGCCCAGGCAACAGAGTGAGACTCTGTCTAAAAAAAAAAAAAAAGGAGTAATAGAATCATTTTTGACAATTGCAGAGTATTAAGATTATAACACAGAAATGGAAAAATCTGCTTTCCAATTTCTTCATGCCTACAGGTAGAAGTTTGCTGTGGTGTTTCATTTAGTTTAATCCCGTCTACACACTCCATCTGCGAGGTATCTTTCCCTAACTGTACATTTTATCTCTTTCGTGGATTTACACACTAGACTTTCCATTACAAACGTGGGAATGAGACTCATTTATAAAAAGCACTGAGCTTTTCACGTTCCAGGGCCGGGTCCGAGAGCAGCAGGGCGAATGGTATCATCGTCAGCGGTGGCTTCTGCAGCGACGCCTGCCACTCCCACGCCATTGCATGGTTTGAAGGTGTCTAGCTGTCGGTGTATTCCTGCCTTTTGCAGGATGTAGAGAAGGAAACATAAGCACAGAACTGACAGGCTATTCCTGCCCCCCAGAGCCAGATCTCTGACTCCCGCACCAGGATCCTGACCTAGAGCATTAGGTTATGCTGCCTCCTACTGGTCAGAGTGAGCCTCTGCATGAAACACACAGGTCTCTTGAATTAAACACAGACTCTTTTCAATGGGGGGAAAAATCTCTTTTAAATATATCTGCAGTCCCCAGATTGAAAAACACCATTCGAAATCACTGAAATGGCGAAATTCAAATAGCAACCAAGCCATAAATTCTAAGAGTTACTTTCCATGGGAGACCCTGCAAAACAGAGGTGTTAACTTTGTTCTCAGAGTCATGTACTTTGTGTAGTCCCCGCAATAAATCTTGCAAGAATGGTGACCTCGTGCCAGGGCACCTGTGTGCTTGACGTTTTATGCTGTTGATAATTCCGTCCTTAGAAAAGCATACTCGTCCTCTGGCTTCTGTGAAACCGTACCCATTTCTCTTCTTTGCCTTGTACAAGCTTCTGTCTTTTCCCACCTAAACTAGGGAAGGACGTCTCTGCCTTTTCTCAGCCTTCTGTCCTTTTGCACTTTCTTTTTATGAGATCATATCAGTCCGAAAGCGTCCAGTATCCCCTTCTCCACAAACTGTCCCTATCTCTCTTCCTTCACTCTTCAAAGCGGGATCGGTCCCTCCCTCCTCCTGCCCTAAGCTCTGGGGCAGCTGCTATCACCGTGTTCACAGATCTGCTCCACTCCCTCAACCTCCAGGGACCTGAGGACAAGAGACTGTGCTTTGTACATTTTTTAAATAATGCACCTATTTATTTCCCTTGAATTTGAAAACAGGCTCAGCGTTATTCAAGAAATCTTGCCTGAGATGTTTACAGCCTGAGACGACACAGAAATAGACAACTGGAGGGCAAGATGGAATGTGACAGCTGGAGGGTGGGTCACAGGAGCTGATAGGCTCTGCACCGTGTGAACACGAAGGCAGTGCGATCACTTCTGGCTGGAGAAGGAGGAAATGGCCACCGAAGCTAATCGGAATTGATCAGCTACGTGTGTGTGCGGGGGATGGTCACGGAGGGAAACCATTCTGGACAGAAGAAAGAAAAAGGAAATGAAATAAAATAATAAAATACAACAGAAGCCTCTGAGACAAGAAAGTGTGAGTATCTGAGTATATGAGCAAGAGGAAGTGCTGGTTTTCTAGAACTTAAGGCAATTCAGGGAAGGGAGAGAGAAAGGCAGAGGGGGCCAGGTCACTAAGGGCCTTAAAATTAGCCAGACTAGGGCGGGTAGCAGGAGCTGCATGTAGTGTCTCCAGCTGGTGGTGCCCAGGGACACCCCTCTACCCAGGTAATGGGCTGCATGCCACTTTTCCATGGGAGCTGCTCTACCTCTGGGAAAGACTTGGGCTCTTATCACCAGGCTTTGGGCACATATAGAACATGAACCGACGTGGGCAGCTTTGAGTGGAGATCCTCAGAGCTCGGCTGGAGGGAAGAGGGTGACCTGGCAAAGCAGGGACAGTCCCCGGGCTGAACATCGCAGGAGGGGAGAGCCGCTCTCCAGCACCTCGGGGCAGAGCGAGGGCTCTTCCTCAGGTGGCCTGTGGGACCGTGAGGACAGGGCCGCACGCAGAATTCTATAGAGAATTCTCTTTGCCTCTGGAACACTTTAGCAACTTTTAGAGGGACACCCCTGTCCCCCTTGTCTCAGACTGGGTATAGAAAGGAGGCCACGTTCTCTTCATTATAGGAGAGCAGTGGTTCCCAAACTTGCGTGTGCGCCAGAATCACCGCAGGGGGATGGGTATATATATACTGCCACCCCCAGTGTCTCAGTCAACCGGTTGGGTGGAGCCCCAAAATTCGCATTTCCAGTAAGTTCCTGGATGAGTAGATGCTGCCAGTCCAGGGACCACCCTTTGGAAACCACTGTACAAGAACATCCCTGGGAGGCCAGGCACAGTGGCTCATGCCTGTAATCCCAGCACTTTGGGAGGCCGAGGTAGGAGGATTGCTTGAGGCCAGGAGTTCGAGACCAGCCTGAGCAACATAGCAAAACCCCATCTCTACAAAAACAAATAAATAAAAAATAAATAAAATGGCTTTACTAATTTATATTTGTACCATCAGCATAAGAAAGCTCTAATTTCCCCCCATGCCTGTTCCTGACAACATTTGGTCAGGACCCACCGGACATTTAATTTTTGCCAATGTGGTGGGTATAAGATGATATCTCATTTTAATTATTAATAGCATTCTCCTAATTCTTGGGGAGGTTGAACATCCTCTCATTTATTTCTTAGATGAATTTATTTCTCAGATGTCCTCTTTTGTGAATTCCCTGTTCATATCTTTGTCATTTTTTTCTATTGGATTTTTTTTATTCATTTGTAGGAGTTCTTTACATATTCAGGAAAGTATTCCTTTGTTGAATATATGTGGTATAAATATCTACTTCTACTCTGTGACTTGTCTTGTAGCCTGGTTTAAGTATCTTTTTATTATAAAAAATTTTAAGCTTTAATATAGTCAAATTTATCAAAATTTTCCTTCCTGATCTGTGCTTCTCATACCTTATTTAAGAAATCCTTCTCCCTCTGAGATCATTGTCTCCTACTTTCAGAAATGCAAAGGTGTACTTTTCTTTTATAAACTCCTAATTATCTTGTAACTAGCACAATTACATTGCATTTTTGTGTGTGTATGTGTGTTTGTGAAAAGAATTAAATTATTAGGTATATACATTTTAACTATGCCACTTCTGTTTGTAATTCTGGCATTTTAATTTTTTAAATTAAAGCTCAAAAACTGGAAGAGGCGCTGGCCGCTCTTGACCTTTATGAGTCTCTGGTATTCATCCTTCGAATTTCTAGAGTGAGGACGAGAGTGTCTGGTGTTGGGGTGGCCGTGCCATGAGCCACAGTGTAAGCTGTCACTAGCCTTGATCTGCAAGGCATGCAGACACCCTGGGCATTTCCAGGAATTTCAGAGAGGGAGACATTGGGAAAGGCAGGACTTTCTTTCATCAGCCAAGCAGGGTCTTGAAATCCTGACAATGGGTGTTAATAACAATGGGGCCCGAGTTTCACCACTGGTGGAGCATAGTTACTTGGGTTCATGGACGGGGGCGGAGAGCCCCCGGGCTTTCAGGCTGGAGTGTGGCCAAGCCTTGGAATGGAAACATTCCCCCTCGCCCTCTTTGAAGAAAACAGAGTGCCATGAAGGTGGCAGAGGACCGACCAGCTGTGCTCAGAGAAATCCCCGCCAAAGTCAAACCTGAGTGACATCCCCAAACAGAAATGACCCCTGTGTCCCAGATGTGGGTGCTTCCACCGTTATTTGTTTATTATCCTCATCTTGCCTCCTGTCTGGCTCCAAGGCAGGGTCTGCCCCTGAACCGTGCTCACCGTGAGGGCTCAGCACACTCCCAGTTGGGTAGGTGAACTCGGTTTGCACAATGATTCTTTTCCCAAGTGGCCTCCAAGCAGAGGAGATAATTCAGGAAGATGGCGTGTCTTGGGGCAAAGGGCAAAAAGTCTGCTGGGGACTAAACACTGGAAACAGAGAATATGAATAAACAGCTGCTCCTTTGCTTGGAGAACAGTGGACTCTAGTTAACTTAGGACTTAGTTTTGGATCCAATTTTTATTTATTAATAATAATTTCTTAGAGCAGAAAGTAGATAGCCTGAAACACACATCTCTCCCTTCTTCACCTCTGCCTTTCTTCCCCTCCCCTGCCCAATAAATACTAGCGGGGAGTTTGGCGTCTGTAATGACAATCGTCCTTCATTCGTTACAATATGACCATGTACAGATCTTTTTAAACACTGGGGGGCAAAGGAGAGCCAATCACATCTAATGCAGAAAAAAATAAGACTCTTCATTTATGATATACAGTTCAGAGCCCCTGCAGGACAGGAAGCTGGAAACGACCGTGGTTGGTCAGAATGGGCTATGTGGCTGGACGGCAACAGCAGATTTGGGGACATGAAGAGGGAACAGAATGTTTGAGGGAAGGACTTGGAAAATAATTAGGACGATGGCTACCAAGGTCTCAGGACTGGAGAGGGGCGGAGTCTGCATGTTTTTGAACCCATGAGCAAAACTTCATTCATTCTAATCAGTAGAGGCAGGAAGAGAGGAGATGTGAAAAAGCCATCAAAGAAAAGAAACTGCTGGGTTTTTTCCAGTGTTATCTTTCATGTATCAAAAAAGACGAAGGGAAACAATAAGTTTGTAGGCTTTGATACTGTCTGGGTGCAAACAACAAAATCTACATTTTATAGCATCAAATGAATCATTTTTTTATATTTTAAAGGGAAAACAAAAACGGAATTCACCGGGCAAACACCACGACAGGCAGGGGGGATTTCTGCGGAATGCGGCTATGTCTGGGGAGGTTCAGAGCCAGAATGTCAGAAAGCATCTTATTATTAGTTGTATTTCAATGGAGAATACTCCCCTCCCCACGTCATACTTGGGGTGTGTTTCTATCTCATCCTCAGCATAGATGTCCCCGTGTCACAGGTGCCCGGGCTGACTTCCATCCCCACGTCTGCCACGGCTCTGCCACTGTGCGGTGGCTTGAGATCGTCCCTGAGCCCAGCTGCAGAGCTCTGCACAGTGGGCACCCCTGCGAGTGGGGACAGGGGCGCCACTCAGAGACCCTCGAGGACCCCGGAGGGAGGCTTCTTAACTATGGCCGACTCTACGGCGCATCCTTCATTTACGGAAGGTGTGAAATCATTAATTCATTAATGATTCATTAAATCAAACACAAAAGTGCCAAGACCATGCCTTGAATTTCTTGTGACCTTTCTTTTTCTTCCTTGCCAAAAAAAAAGCTATGGTTTTTACCGAAGATCATAAAAGAGGCCTCAGATGAAAATGAATGATGATTATTGAAATTACTGTAGCATTAATGAATTAATGGAATAGTAATGTCCTCCCTCTGTTTTAGAGGTCTCCCTGAAATGCAAATTCTGTTCTCTGACAGCACTTGGCACCGTAGTCGGGCAGGGAGTCACAGACCCCTCGGAGGAGCCCCGGTGAACGCTAGGAGCTCTCTTCCCAGAAAGGCACATGTCTACACAATTTTACACATCATTTCAGAAGGGTTATTGATGCCCCTCTTCTCCTCCAAAATACAAAACGAAACCAAACCCTGAGACTTCCACTTACCACTTCTCCAGCAATTCCCTTTCATTGATTTGGATTTTGACATGTCCACAGGGTCCCAAAATGAGCCCAGTGGCTGAAAACTAGCAGTCGCTCAAAGACAAGGCTTAGGCAAGAGTGGAGGAATGAGAGAAAGGATATTCAGAAGCAGGGAGAAAGCTTACTTTTGTTGTTCAAGGGGAAAAAAAACACTGTATTGGTCTTTCAGCTGTTTCCATTTTAATTGGGATTTGAATCATTTGGAAATTTCATAGCTTGAAAAAACAGGGCCAGTTTCTCTTATACAGGCAGGGATCCAAAGTCTTTGTCCTTGGAAGAATTCAATTGATCTGAAAAGATGTATAGTTACAAGAATAACCCTAGGCAGGGGCCTAGGGGAAAACAGAGAAGACCCCCCCCCCAAAGATTAAGGTACAGTCTAAAATTTGCCTTAATAGTCTTATTCCTTTACAGCAGTGGTCCCACCTTTTTTGGCACCAGGGACAGTTAATTGCATGGAAGACAATTTTTCCACAGGTGGTAGAGTTGGCAGAGAGGGTGGGGAGAAGGGGAGATCATTTCAGGATGATTCAAGCTCATGACATTTAATTGTCACCTGCCACTCACTGATAGGGTTTTGATGTGAGTGTGCGAGCAATTGGTTTATTAGGGTCTCTGTGCTGTCAGACCTCTCTGCTAATGACAATCCGTATTTGCAGCCACTCCCCAGCGCTAGCATCACCGCCTCAGCTCCACCTCAGATCATCAGGCATTAGATTCCCATAAGGACACACTACCTAGATCCCACGCATGCGCAGTTTACAGTAGGGTTCACACTCCTAGGAGAAGCTAATACCCCCGCTGACCTGACAGGAGGCGGAGCTTATGCAGGGATGCAAGTGATGGGGAGCAGCTGTAAACACAGACGAAGCTTCACTCGCTCACCTCCTGCTCTGTGGTCCCACACCTAACAGGCCGCAGACTGATACTGGTCTGCAGCCCGAGGGTTGAGGACCACAGCTTCACAGAATCAGCCCACTGGGACAGGATGAGGATATCATCAAGCAACCTCGACTCTGCCTACCAAAGACAGGGTGTTCCTTCTCCCTAGAGTATCTGGAACTCTTCAAAGAGAAGAATCTTGGAGCTGGATCCTACAAGTCTGGTTATCATCCTCACTCACCAGAAGAAAGGCAGGGGGATCAGGGAGTGTAAGCAAAGGAATCGTATTTGCTGGAACGCTGGGCAGAGGAAGAGAAGGGAGCCCAGAGATGTGGAAGCTTCCTAGTGTGAAACAACAATGGGAAGAAGGCACATTCCGGAGTTCAGATGACAGAATAAAAGTAGAAGCTAGATCGTGAAGAGTTTTTGTTTTTATGTTTGTTTAGTTTTCTACCCCATTAAGGAGTCTGAAATGTATCTTGTAGCTACTATTTATTTGGCCAATGCTATTACATTAGTCTGCGCTATTGTCTCTTTAAACTTTTCTTTCAATTGACTCAATTTTTATTCTGAACATCAAAGTCTGGGAGATCGCAGGTTTTACGTATTTGTTACTTCTTTCCAGTGGGTGTTAACATGAATACCTAACTACAAAAATAAAATGTTCCTGAGAGAGGAGAAATGAACAAAGCCAGGAACCGTGGGGGTGGGGGACAGGACCTGAATGGGGAAAATATCCAGGAGGCAGAATCAACTGATAGCAGGCATAGTCTGGAAAGAGAGGGCAGAGTCAGGGACAAGGTTCTAGCACGTGCAACGCCACGGACAACTGTCCATCAGCCAAGAGAGTGCGCAGAGGGAGGGCAGGTGAGGGGAGAGCTAGAAGGAAAATGATTCTCTTGGTCTGGAACACGTTGACTTTGAAGTGTTGGTGTTTGTGGAACATTCCTGTAAGGACTCGAACATCTGCTGCTGGGGCTTCCGGGCGTGGGAATCCCTTTAGGGCAGTGCTGTCCGTCGGAAAGGGAATGTGACCGACCACAGGCTGCATCTCAGATGCTCAGTGGCCACATGTAGAAAGTAAAAAAGAACAGATAAAATGAACTTTAATAATATATCTTACATAACCCAACATTTCCAAACTATCCTATTTCAAGATGAATCAACATACAAATTGTTGGGATACTTTATGCTTTTTGTTTGTGTAAGTCTTGGAAATTCAGTGTGCAATTTACACATAGATCACTTTCAGTTTAGACATTTCCAGTGCTCAAGAGCCACAGGTGGGGATGGCTGCCGTATTGGACAGCATTGTTCTAGAAGCCACAGGCAGCCTAAAAAGGAGACTGGCTTTGTCACACAACATATTCACAGTCTCCGGGAATTGAACATAGACATCCTTGGGTGGACCACCACCCTGTCCACCACCAGGGGTGTTCCATAGAGTTTCTCAGATCAGCCCCAACAGGGCCCTGCTCCAGTGGCCCATGGGGGCACCCCACTCCCTGGGTTTTCCCCTTCTCTATCTCATCTTGCCCACTTCATGACATATGGTTCCTGGGGCCACCTCCCAAATCAAATCCTTTCTCCCTAAGCCTTGTCTCGAGGTCTGCTTTGGGGGAACCCAAACCAAGACAGTGACCTTGGGCAAGTGACTTAATCGGTCTGAGCCCGGGGTTCCTCCCCTGTGAAAGGAAAATATGTTATAGTCCCTTCCTCACGGGGCTGCTGGGAGAGCATACTTTGTACAGTGGGGTGTGTCATCAGTCCTCGACAAGGTTAGCTATTGTTGGCGGGTGGAAGCTGGGGTGCAGGCAGGGACCAGCCTAGACAGAGAGCAGTCCTACCTCTGAGACACTGACCCCTGTGGTCAGAGGCGTGGACTGCATGGTGCAGGGTGGGGCAGGGAGTCAGGGGGGCTCCTCCGAGGACATCCATTTTCTCCTTAAGGTACATCTGCTCTTGAAGGCAGTAAAATGTGACCAGCCCTTGGGGAGAATCATGAACATCAGGAATAAAATACTTAAGGATTTTTGAGCTGTCCGAAAAGCCCGGCTGCCACTGAAGATTACACAAGGATCTCCAAGCTCTTTTTCTCCAGCCCCATGACAGGACACAGAAGAAGGTGGGTAAAGCGACCTAAGGCCGGGCATTTGAGGGTGAACATGGTCGAAGAAGGAGGCATTGTGGGAGTGAGGCTGCAGGGCTAACCTCAGGGTCCAGGCTGGATGGAGGATAAAGGGACCACTTTGGGAGACTAGTGGCCCCATGAGATTGGAGCATAGGCGTCAGGGTTTAAAGAAAGGAGAGGACTGCTGGATGGGAGACAGGGTGGTGGCATTTAGATTTCCAGGGTTGAGCAGGTTCACAGCACTGCCACGAGAATGGGCGGCTGAAGTGAGCGAAGGTGAGGCTCGTTAGATTTGCGTGTCCATCGCCTACCAGTGCTAGTCCTGAGAATAATGTCCCCACCCACAGTGACAGCTCAGGGGCCACTTCTGAATGGGCATGAGTCAAAGAATGTAATAGAGTAACAACCTTGGTGACAGATGGTGGCAATGCTGGACAGCGTAAGCCTGGACGAGAAAGGCAAGTGACAGGAAGGTAACGTCACCAAAGCTGCTTTGGGGCGAGCAGAATGTGGGGTGCAGAAGAGCAGGCAGGCTTTCATCCCTCTGGGTTTCAGAGGAAGCAGAATTCTCAGGGCAGCGGTCCTCAAAAGCATCGGGATCACCCAGGGACCCCGATAAATGTGGGTTATCATCCCTTCCCCCAACACACCTCAGACCTGCGGGGTTCCCTTCCTGGGGCTGCCATAACAAAGGACCACAAACTAGGTGGTTTGAAACCACAGGACTGTATTCTCTCACTGTCCTGAGGATGGAAGCTGGGAATCTAGGTGTCAGCAGGGCTGTGCTCCTTCTGAAGGCTCTCCCTGCCGCTTCCTGCTTCTGCAGCGTGCTGGCAACCCACGGTGTGCCTTGGCTTGTGGCCGAATTACTCCAACCTGTCGTGGTCTTCACACGGCTGCCTTTCCCGCGTGTCTGCTCCGTGTTGCTGTCTCCAAATCTCCCTTTTCTTATAAGGACACGAGCCATTGGATTCAGGGTGCACTCTGATCTAGTGTGACTTCATCTTACTTTGATTACATCTCCAAAGACCTTATTGCCAAATGAGGCCACATTCACAGGTACCAGTAGTAAGGACTTCAGAACATCTTTTGGCAGGGGGCGGGGACACACTTCAACCCATTACACCTGCTAGACGTAACCCTTCCCGTAGGGCTGGTAAATGTGTATTTTTAACAAGCTTCAGCCAGGCAATGCAACCCAGGGGAACCATCGCTTAGACGGAGACAGCACCTGAGAACCCGGAGCAGGGGATGGGATGTGAGGTGGGGAGGGAAGGTGACTCTCCAGAATGGGGTTCTGTTGTGCCCTAGGGGGAAGACTCGAAGAGAGGGCAGACTGGAGGGAGCATGAGAGAGCAAAGCAATACCCAAGGGAGAAAAGTTTGAGTGTAGGGCAAAGGGAGGGAGGGGCGAGATGATCTTGATCCGGGGCCAAGGTTGTAGTCTGGCTCCAGATGAATCAAGGCACGTGTGGCTGACAGTGTGCTCCAGAGAACAGGTTTGGAGCTGGTGGAGAGCTCCAACCCCAGTGGGGGATAGGGGAGGAAGAGTTTGGTTCTGAGGATGCTTTCGCCTCCTACAGACTTTGCAGGGATCAGCCTCTGGCCAGCCTCACCACTCCACTGATTTCCAAGTTCTGCAGAGCTCTGTCCAAGGTCTCTCACTTTTTTCCAGAGCTCCCCCTCCGAGTTAATCTCGCCTCTTTCCGACGGAGGCTTCTAACACCATTTACATGCTGATGGAGCCCAGATTTGCATCTCAAACCCCGAGCCTCATCCCATCCCAAGGTCCAGACCAGTTTCCCAAAAATCTTCGGTCTGGAATGTTCAGCAGACCAGAAATTTAACATTTCCAAAGCTGAATTCATCCCAAAACATGTTTGCCTTCCGGTAGATGCTCTGTCATTTAGTAGCATCACTCCCCACCCAGGCCCACAAAAGTAGAAACCATACGGGTCATCTTATGCTTCTTCTTCTCCATGATGCACCTAAATCACATCAGGCCTTTGTCCTTGTGGCATTCCCCCTGCTTTCAGTTCAAGCACATCTCCAGGCTTGACTAGTACAATAACATCTGAAGTAGAAATGTGGCCCTGTTTTCCTCTCTGAATAGGGCACCCTCCTACATCACCAGAGCTAAACTTGTAAAAGACAAATCTGACAAACTCTGTTGGTTATGGCATAAATGCCAAACTCCTCAGTGTGACATACAAACCCTCACATAGGCCCTACTCATCTCTGCTGTATCGCCTTTTTTCTAGTTTTTTTTTTTAATTAAAAAAGAACCTCCCCCCCAAAAAAATTCCCATGACCCAAAATGCAAAATCTATTTTTAAAGGGGGAGAAGGAGGGGAATAAAGAGATCTGTATCCTCCTTCCCTGATTTCTGGTGTCCCAGAGGACTTTGTGTGTCCTTCCTGGTGATTCCGAGGCAAATCCAAGTTTGTCAAGCACAGGGTCATGCCATTCTTAAAAAAGCCTAACCCAGCACATTAAAGAACCCAGGCTACCATGTTCTTTCCAAACTTACTGTAGGGTGCGGAAAAAGGACACAAAGACAGAGGGAGCCCGAGCCCGCATCCACCTGGTCTTCCAGGTGGCATCACATCACGTCTGCATTGACACCTAGATTAAAACCCCGGGGAAATGGCAAACACAAGTTTTAAGAACGAAAAGGGCATCTGCGCAGCGTGCAAACGGTAACCCAAAACATTTCTGCCCCCAAGTACATCTGCAAAATGCTGACCCACCGCCTGGAAAAGTTTGGCCGGCATTCCTCCACGCTGCGCAGTTTTAAGGGAAGCCCTAAAAGACAGCGTCTTAAAGCATTTGCTTTATTTTCATCAGCGATGCATTAAAACCCGAAAACCTTCCAATAAGTTATTTCACCAGCCTAAGCCCCCCCCACTTCGACGTCAATTCAAACACACACAGGATCGGGCCCCCACGTTTGCTCGGACGTGTGAGGAAAGGACAGTGTAACGGGGGGCCTTAAGCTTTCTGCCAAGACTTCCTACTAAGCATCCTGAGTGTTCGAGAAACTTTGCAGGGCATGCCCACATCTCCCCGGGGCTGCAGGAGCTCCGGGGCCGAGCCAAACAATAGGCGGAGAGCGGACGGGAGTCCCCGTGCGCCGAACGCGCCGTTTGTTTTCGAGTCTCTGCCTGCGCAGAGGCCGCGTTCCTGGGCTCCTCTGGAAACTGTCTCATGGCCATTGTCTCGCGGGCCGCCCGGGCAGCGGGGCAGCGTCCCGCAGAGCGGTCCGGCCAGGTGGTGGGAGCCCTCCTGGCCCTCCCGGCGGGCCGCGGAGAGGGAGACGGCCCCGGCGCCAAGCGCCGCTGCCAGTGCAACTCCCAACTTTTGAAATCAATCCTTTTTGCATCATGCAACGGATGCCACCGCTCCTCGGGCTCGCAACCCCCCACCCCTCCCCCGAGACCAATCATTGCCGCGCTCGGGCCTGCACAGCGCCCCCGCCCCCTTCCCGGGCCGCACGCAGCCACCGAGCCGCCCCGGCCGCGGCCCGCCGCCTCGTCAAGGGAGGCGGCCGGCCCTGAGGCACCCTCGGCGCCCGGCCGGCGGGAGCGCGGCCGCCCGGTTGGCGCGGCGCCGCGCCGAGCCCGGCGAGCCCCCGCGGCGTCCCGGCCTGGGCCCGGGCCCGCCGCCGCCGCCGGAGCCGCATTTTTATTCAGGCGACGCTTAAGGGCGCCCGGCGCGCCCGGTGCATTGTGGGAGCGGCCGCGGCCCGCTCTCGGGAGGAGGCGGAGGGCGCAAAGCGAGCCGGTAAGCGGCGGGCCTGGCGAGGGGGGGCGAGACACCAGGCTTAAAGGGGAACATGGGTCCGCAGGCCCGCGGCGGCCGTTGCAAATCCCCCTCCGGGCCGCCCGGGACTGCCGGGGAGCGGCGCGCGGCGGCCCCGCCAGCCCTGCCTGGAGAGGGGCAGAGCCGGGCTTGGTGGGGCCGCTTTAAAAAAGAAGCGCCGCCCGCGCCGCCGCCGCCGCGCGGGGCCGGGGAAGGAGGAGGGAGGGCGGGGAGGAGTGGAGGGGAGGGCGGCGGCGGCTACGCAGGGGTTAATTTTTTCGCCCGCCGACATTTTTGCGCGGCGGCGGCGGCCCGCGCGCGCGGCGAGGGGGAGCCGGCCCGGTGTCCGGGGCGCGGCGCGCGGCGCCTCCGGGCCCTCCCCGCCCCCCGCGGGCCCCGCCGGCCTGGGGAGCCCCGGCCGGGCCGCTGGGCCGCGCGCGCCTCCCGCCGCCCCCGGGCGCCCGGCGCGGGATGGCCCGGCTCGTGGCTCCGCGCCGCCTCCGCCCGCCCGCCGGCCCGCGGAGCCCCTAGAGGCGGCAGCCCGCGACTTAAGGTGTCCCCGAGTGGCGTCCTCCGCGCTCGGGCCGCCTCCGCCGCGGGCTTCATGGAGAGCGCCGGGCCGTGCGCCCACGCCGCGGGGGCCGCCCCTTTGTGCGCGCGCGGGGCGCGGGACGCGGGGGTAGGTAGGTCTGGGCCGGCGGGGGTCGCACCCGTCCCCGCCCCGCCGGCCGGGCTCCCCGGCGTCTCGGGCTTCGCGCCCCGCGCTCGTTTGAACACATGGAAATGTGCCCGGGCAGGAAAGGGTTAAACGCTGGCTTTAAATATTCATGTCATTGTTTTAAAGGTGTAAACATGTGGCTTCTGGGTCGGTGTAGACCCTGTCTTATTTTGCACGTTTACCTCCCACCCCCCTTTGTTTAATTGCTGCAGATTTCCCCAAGCACCCCCTCTCCCCTCCCAGCCCCCCCGCAAATGTAAGAATTCGTTCTTTTTTGAGGTCGGGATGTGAGTCTGATTCGCGTCCCTCGTTCCATTGGAATTTTAGAGCTCCTGCGCGCCTTCTTGACGGAAGGTGTCTTAAACTTTCCCCCCCCCTCAAAACTCTGGGAAAGTTAGTCCCCCAGTTCTCCCCACTTTTTGAGGGCGGCGAGAGGGATAGGGCTTGGAAATAGGAAAATAACTGGATACCTCGTGAGCTGGATTTTTTTTCCTGGTGGTGGTGAGGCGGTGTTAAATGCAGGGCATTTTGTGAGGGAAGGACTTTGTTGTTTTTGTTCCCAGGCCTTCCAAGTCCAAGTGGGGTGTTGAGACTTTTTCCCAGCTCTAAGATGGCTTCAGAAGTCCCATCTGTGTAACGTGCTTTGCTCGCCTGCTCTTTTGAGGGAGGTTGGTTTCTGGGAATCGTGTTGGAAGGTTTAGTCCCGTAGAGCTGTAGGTTTCCCACTGAAATTCCTGCTCCAACTGTTCATCCCAAACATGTTTTTGTAACGAGGACAGTCTGGATGACTGCCCATACTCAGGCTTTGTGAGATTTATTTTAAATGAGTGATATGCTTCCCAGGGGATGGAAAACTCTATAAATGGGAATTATGTTCTTAATCATAAATTTTATGGGGAAAACTGACCCTAAAACTTGGGGTGTCTGTAATTCTATGCCCAATAAAGCGTCAGTCTGGAGGTTTGTAAACCCTAGGAGCACATGTTGGTGTTTGCGTGAGCCCCAAAGGCTAAAAAACTTAGAAAGTCAGTCCAGAAACTTATGGTGGTACCCAGTACTATAAATGCTAGTGGTTTAGTATGGTTAAATTTACTGTATTAGTTCTGCAATGAAATGGTAATGAGCAGTAGCGTGTTTTGTCAGTGATGTGTGTACTGGTTTGTTAGGCGGGATGTTTGCTTTCTAGGAAACAGCATCGCATTAAAACATCAGAGAACTTTCCAAGCATTCTCTTGAAGAACACAAACCTTGCTGTGCTAAACAGCCATTCCAGTTTTTAAGTTGTGCCCTTGAGCGAGGCCTCCTATTCAGTTTAGATTGTGTTGTAGACTCCTGGCTCAGAGGGAAAACGTGTGTTTTTCTAAGATTAGGACTTGGCATCAAAAGGAATTTCATCCAGTGCATTTGCATGATTGTCCTTTCCCACTAAGTTTCTATATGAGGCGGTTCATTTTTTCTGTGCGAGATATCAAAAGATATCAAAAGGTTTTCCAGAAAAGTCACCTTAGCGAGAACCTGTACTTTCTATAAACCATAGTGCTCCCAGGGTGGCAGATGAAGGGACCAGCAGTGTGGTTGTAACGCTGCACCCTGGAAAAACCTTTGGGACCTGCTTACTGTTCAACCTGCTGTCCTGTCCATAGGTATCACTGTGATCAGAGGATCAGTAGCCCTGAATCACGTTTACTTTTCCCTATCATGTGTTCACCTGATTCTTGACAGTACCGTGGGAATTCTTTGAATGGTGTCTTTGTGTTTTGGCAGTACCTAGGTGGATCTGTCAAGAACTCAGCCAACCAGGAGAGGGAGGGGAGGGGCTGAGCTGTGAGGAGTGGGCCCAAGAACCATGTCTACGCGGGAGTCCTTTAACCCGGAGAGTTATGAGTTGGACAAGAGCTTCCGGCTAACCAGATTCACTGAGCTGAAGGGCACAGGCTGCAAGGTGCCCCAAGATGTCCTGCAGAAATTGCTGGAACCCTTGCAAGAGAACCACTTCCAAGAAGATGAGCAGTTTCTGGGAGCCGTCATGCCAAGGCTTGGTATGTATACTGTTGTTTCTTTGATAGTGTGCAACCCACCAGTGAGTCAAAAACCAGACTCCCCTACTTATCTCCTCCCATGTTGCCTTTTTTTTCTTTCTTCAGTTTTTGTAAGGATTCAAAGAGCAATCCAATGATGACTATGTTATGTTGTTCTAACTTATTTGGAGGAAGTACTCGAAAAGCATCAAGATACGCACTGTAACGATTTTAAACTATGGAGTATGCAATTGAGATAATTATATCACAGTAAAAGCATGTTTTAATTAAATCAAATTTTCTGCTTAGCTGAAGATGAAGCAGAAACTCCTTTATGCCCTATTCCTGAAATGACCCCTAAAATGCTTACATTCCCTTCATTGCTCTAGGGAAGGCGGTACTTTAAGCATCCTCTGCAGTACTTGGAGAACAGTGACTGTCGGGGAGGGAATTGGGGGTCCTCTGCAGTGTGCGTTCATTGAAAATTTCGGGGTGGAGGGAAGTGGGGGACAGGACTGCTCCAGACACAGAAAGGGCAGAGATGACCAGATGAATTTGTACTTGACCCCAGATTGTCATCTGGGATCGTGGGCAGTGTTTTTTTTCCCTACTAAATTCTTGATGTTAGTAGCAGTTTCTTTTTTCACAGAGAACTTGGAAAGAAATGCTAGGTGCTTTGGATATTGTTTATTGTGTGGTTTGTTAAGTACCTGATTCACGACGGTGATCACTTTGCCTGTGCGTGTTTGACGTGTATTCTGGGGGTTTGGGTATTCTGTCAATACCCAAGTGACCTTGTGACTTGATCAGCTTTCTTACATAAGTTTTTCATTTTATTTTTGCCCATTATTTTGTTTTCAAGTCTGTCTGACCACATTGGTTTTGAGCCCAGGGTATAGATGAAAGCAGAGTTACCTTGGTTGGGAAGGAGGAAAACTTATACCCCAGGCTCTAGTGGCCTGTAGGATTCCAGGAGTTCAGTTTGAAAACTGTCCCTCTTGTCCAGTTGATGTGTAAGCTGTGGGGAAATAACGGGGAGTGAGTTGGATTCCATGTCAGCTTACTTTCATTCTTAAGAAATGAGAATGTACTGGGGGAGCTCTTAGGTAGCTGTCGAGAAAGATAATTGTTTAACGATCAGAAGCAAATGAAATAGAAACCTTATGGATGTAGTAATAATTCCTGCTTATAACTCCCTGGCACTGTCGCTTACTAGTCACTAATGTTGTTTAACCCTCCTCAGTCTCCGTTTCCTAATCAATGAAATGGGATAATGATACTGTTAGACATTGTGTGAGTACCAGAAATTTTCTGTGTATGTGTACAGTGTGTATTTGCACCTGCATGCGTAATACATATGTGTATTTGTATGCATTTGCATGTGTATTTTTTTATGTATACACATAATGTATGTTTATGTTTTAATTTTTTTCTAATTGAATGTCAGTATTTCCTGGATTCTGAGATAGTATAATTGAAGGATGAACCAAAACAGCTTTTAAATGTGTAGATGTTTACTGAATATATCTATATCTTAACTAAAGAAATGTTTAATCTGTTACCTGGTACTTAAGAGCTATCACGTATTGATTGCTGCTGGTGATGGTGGTGGTAGTATGGTGACTTGAGTTATTTCTCTCGATGGAGGGTGTCAGTCTTGCTAAAAATGTTCTAGAATGCCCCATTACTTCTTCTTCTTTTTTTTTTTTCTGAGACAGAGTCTCACTCTGTTGCTCGGGCTAGAGTGCCGTGGCATCAGGCTAGCTCACAGCAACCTCAAACTCCTGGGCTCAAGCAATCCTTCTGTCTCAGCCTCCCGAGTAGCTGGGACTACAGCTGTGGGCCACCACACCTGGCCTGGAATTCCCCCTTAGTTTTTGATAATTAAACCTTAACTGACGATTAAGGTTTCCCCCGACTCTGTGGCATTTTCCTCTGGTCCTGCTTGCCCTCTGCCTTGACTGTCCCTCTCTTTCAGTTTGAACCCCTAGTTTTTCAAGGTCTGTAACCCATCTCAGGCTGACCCCTTCTCTCTTCCTTCCTTGAAATTTAGTAGGTGATTTCTAAACCAATCATTATAGACCAGTGCCGTCCAAAAGTAATACGAGGCAAGCCACATGTGTAATTTAAATTTTTGCTGGTAGTCACATTTCACTATTTTCCCAAGTAAATCTTATTAGGCACAGAATAACCAGCTGTTGGATTATCAATTTGGGGAGAATCCATTCAGTTGAAGTGTGATTCTTACCCTATTTCCACATAAGTGCTAAAGAGCATTGTTATATAAATTTCTGAGTGGCTGTGCACGGAACTGCTGTTATGTGAATTATCATACATCTTCTTGTCTGACAAATGAAAACTGATCTCTAGTAAAGTGTAATCCTGTTGTCTCAGATTTGTGAGACTTGATTGTCTGAAATCATATTCTGCATTCCCTAGCTGGGTCTTCCACCACGGGTTTCTGTTTTGCCATCTAGTTTAGTAAAAAATCAGCCTGTCTTCATAATCTGTGGCTTTTTATTAAACTTGATTTTATTTTTGCATCAGGAAAGGTAAGGTACCTGCATGGCCCAGCCTCTGTTAGGTCTGTCACTATCATAATACTGACATGGGGGTTACCAGTAGTTTTTTTTAATGTAAAATGTGAAAGATCATTTTAATGTGGTTCAGATATAATTCTTCTTGTGTTTGGAATTCCACATTTATGGGGTAGAGCCCAACACGTGACTTGCTTCCTTTTGTACTTCTTCCTTATTTTTTCTTGCCTATGACTGTCGGACCGCAAAGTGCAAATACAGCCAGCCCTTCGTATCCAAGGGGTCCTCGTCCGTGGATTCACCCAACCACAGACTGAAAATGTTCAGGAAAAAGAATGGATGGTTGGGTCTGTACTGAACATGTATAGACATTTTTTCCTTGTCATGATTCCATAAATGATACAGTATAACACCTGTTTACTTAGCATTTACATTACATTCGGAATTATAAATAATCTAGAGATGATTTAAAGTGTACAGGAGGGTGTGCATAGGTTATACGTAATTACTATACCTTTTTATATCCGGGACTTCAGCATCCCTGGATTTTAGCATCTGGGCGGGGGGGGGGGGGTGTCCTGGAACCAGTCCCCTGCGGATACTGAGGAACAGCTGTACTTCGTGAAAGGGCAAACAGCTGTCCTTCCAAGGGGGTGCAGGGAAGCACTCCCATTCAGCTTACTTGGTGGGAATGCCAGTCTGGACTTGTAAAATGTCAGCATTACAGGTGAGTTTTAAAGAAATGCAGCCTACGGTAGCTAGTCTTGACTACTTCAAAACTGATTTCAGGAAAAAGGAATTTTTTTCTAATTAGCCTACAAGTTGTCCATACTATCTTTCTAACTATTTAGAAATAACTCTTATTTCTAAATTTCTCCCAGGCTTGTTTAGCAGTTTTCTTTTTAATGGACAGAAGTTAAACTTAAGGCCAGTCCCTGCTCATACTATGAGTTAGTAGAGGTGGCATTTATAAGGTTTTTTTACTAGGGGAATAACATGAAATTTGAAGATTTCCTCTTTAAAAAGGCTTTTGGGAACCTATAAAACAAATGGATTACATAGGTGCCAGAGTGGCTATATACATGCTTAATTGGAAATAAATAGCTGATCTGGCGTTGTCCTTTCCTTTTTTGTCATTTTTATTTTTGACTAAAATGTAAAAGTAACAGCATTTTCTAGATGTAAAATATTTTATATATTTTCTGTTGGGAAAATAGGATAATATCTAAAGATGTACTCAAAGTAACTATAGATAAAATAATCCAAGTTCCATTTGTCCTATTCTTTAAAGAAAGTCTGTATGCTGCCAGGCACATGATACAGTAAGATAATACAAGAAAAAATAATATAGTAAAACAAAATTTTTATTCACGGCATCATCATTAAGGTTTAAAGATTGTGCCATATTGAAATCAAGTCTTGGTGACGACCATTTTTATTCCTATTTTCTATCTTAAGCTAGTGATGTTTCAGGTTGATTTCAGTTACGCTTCTTGATGGGAAACACATGGCCTCGTTGGCAGCGTGCAGCTTCCGTACGTATCTTGTACAGGGCTCTTCCTGTTCCGGCGCTGGCGCTGTAATGCGAAATGGCTTTCCCGTTTCGTGTGTGGGTGCTGATGGCTTCCATCTCCACAGGCATTGGAATGGATACTTGCGTCATTCCTCTGAGGCACGGTGGTCTTTCCTTGGTTCAAACCACGGATTACATTTATCCTATCGTGGACGACCCCTACATGATGGTAAGTTTGACCTTACGTGTTTCCGTAACTAGAGCTGCTTATGCGTTTGGTTTTTGGTTATGGCTGGGGTTTTGTGTCTGTCTGGGTGGGTTTTCAGTTTTGTTTCTGTAACATCCAGATTACACCGACCCCGCCCTGCCCCCCACTGGGGCTGTGTGGCCTGTCCCCTGCTCACACTTGGCACGATGCGAAAAGCAGTCACAGTGGAAGCAGGGAAGTCCCTCTGCTGCTGTGGCTGAGCACGCGTCTGTATGTGAGATCACCTGTTGTTGAGTGTCTGCGGGCAACATTTTGTCGTTTTCTTCCTTCTTCCCTGGGCCTGCCTTTCTTTGATGCTCCTATATTTTAGGATGGAGATGTTGCTCTACTTTGTAGTAGGACTGATCCTAGATGTTTCCTTCCAGAAATATCAGAGCTTAGCATCTCATCACAATTAGACTTCTTGAACATTTATTCTGACATCTGGTTACTCCTCCCTCCAGCCACGTACACATGCGCCGCGCTGGTGTATTTCCCAATCGTTCACTGCGTGATTGCAGCCAGCCACACTTTGATCCACCCAACCTTTAATCCCACTTTCCTGCCAGCCAAGAGGAGCCAGTGAAGAGACTGGGAATATTCCGTTTGCCATAAAACACCAGATGTCCTTCCTGGGTAACAAGGACTCTGGGATTGAGCTGCACCCACAGGGACTTCACCCTGAAGTAGCCAAATGGACGTTCATGTCTCAGGTGCCAGTGACAAGTAAACAGTTTATTGGAAACCTGTGTTTCCTCTGCAGGCCCATCTGTTCTCTCCTCTAGAGCAATACTCTGGAGACGGCAGGTAAGCCACACCCTTGTCTCACCTGACCAGGTGGCAGACAGAGATGGCTAGAACCGGAAATGGTCCTTTTTGCAGCATCTCCTAAAGTGAGAGTGCCCAGTGCCTAAGGGGCCGTAAATCACTGCCATGCTAACCAGTAATTGGCATCTGTAAGCTGCAGGCCTCCTGCTAGCCTGGGTGATTGGCTTGGTGATGTTGAAAGTGCATCTGCAGAAGGCTCTGAGCTGCATTGCTGATCTATCAGGAATTCATAAGAAAGCACAAAACAAGCCAGTACACAGCCATCGGGAATGATACTGCTTTGGAGTTCGATTATCCTTATGTCAGAAGAAAGAATTGTCATTTTCTCTTTACTGTCTATAAAAAATAATGATTTAGACAATGGCAGCTTACACTTTAAAAATCTCTAGCGGCAAAAAAAAAAATCTTCATTATCACATCTCTATTGAATTGTATTTTAAAGCTCCTAACAAAATGGTACAGTTTATCAGAAACTGCTTCTCTCTCTTTTTTTTTTTTTTCAAAAACAGTATGACTTCAGCCCTGGATGTTTTTCCTTTTATTTTTTTTGTTTCTCAAACAAGGTGATTTTCGTGTTTCTCTCCTACAGCCTTGAGCAGAAGCTCTAAGAATGTCCCAGGGCAGGTGCACAAAAGCTGTCTCCTCGTCTGTAACCACTAAGATCAACACTTGTTAGGATCTGTCGGGGATAAGCGGCCGCTGCTAAGTTTGCTTTAGGACAGTTCTATCAGACGTCACTGCGTACCTCTCCCCTAGACCATTGATCCTAACCTCCTCCATTACCCCTCCACGCGCCCTCCCCTGTCTAAATAAACTGCAGACTCCTCCCGATACTTAGAATGGGAAAGAACCTGTAAATTCTCTGTTCTGCACAAGAAGGGAGAGGTGGTAACAAATATCAGGGAAAAAAGTGAATGGCCTAGCGGTTCCGTGATTAAACAAACATAATCTGTAAATTATGGAAACCGAGGACCACGCCCCAGTAGCTGCTCTTCCTGGAAAGTCCCCGGGCTCTCCTTGGAGGTCATTCTGTGGGCTCACGCGCTGTTTCTACAGATGGAAAGTCCCCAGTTGTCCTTTCTCACATTCCTCCTCTCTTCCCAGGGCAGGATAGCATGTGCCAATGTCCTCAGTGACCTCTACGCAATGGGGGTCACAGAATGTGACAATATGCTGATGCTCCTTGGAGTCAGCAATAAAATGACCGACAGGGTAAGTAGGAGGCGCCCAGCTGCTCAGTGGTCTGCGTTGTTGTGGTCGCATTACTGGACTTGGTTAGACCTCGTTTCCCATCTGGAAAGTGAGGCGCCCAGGCCATATGGCTTCCAGGATTCCTTGCGGCTCTCCACTTTTTGGCAGTTGTCAGTAAATTAAAATGAGGGAGTCTGTCCTGTTCATCTTTTCATTTCTACCACCTGCTCCCTTTCTCTCCTCTGGGTAGACTGAAACCAAGACATTTCTGTGTATTGATTTTAATAAAGTTCTGGCCATAGGAATAGTGCCTCAGTGCCAGGCCTGGGGATCAGGCACCGCCCTACGAATCTGGGACAGGTGGCACTTAGGGCCTGTTGGTAGCTGGGGGTGTCACTGGTGTAGACAGTGATGGGGCTGGGGCCATTACATGTTCATGCACTCAGGCCTCAGTGTCCTTGAACCAGAGGTGAATTTCCATTTAGGTGATTTTTGACAGGTACTTGTTTTTGTCCAAAAAGACCCCAACGGTTTGCCCTGCCTTACAGAAATGCGAGTTTTCAGTAGGCCCTTTTCTGCCCTAGAACGTGTGCTGTGGTCATCGCTCATGCACTGTGGCCTCAGCGAGGGTTTTGCAGGTGTGCGTTGTTGGTAGCCCTCAGCCGATCCTCGCACTCCTTGGTAGGATGGAAGCCTTGAGGGCAGGGGTACATGTCATAGTGAGCTGGTCTCGGGATCCTTAAGGAGCATCAGAGAGCTGACTTCTAATAGTCATCACACTTAGGGCCAGTCCTGTTGACTGGGTCACATACGGTGTTGTCCAGGCATGGTTCACATTGTTACCCAGAACATCTTCCAGCGTTGATAAAGTGGTTAGGATGTGAAATATTCCCTAGGTTTTGTTACCTTCTGTCCTGTGTAAACTTTCAGGACTTCCTTTAGGATTTCGCAGTCCTTTTTGTAACTACAAATGTAGAACCCTCTTTCTGGGTTTTGAATAGAACTATTTGACTTTTCGTTTGTGTCCTTTTAAATCCTAGGAAAGGGATAAAGTGATGCCCCTGATTATACAGGGTTTTAAAGATGCAGCAGAGGAAGCAGGAACATCTGTAACAGGTGGCCAAACAGTATTGAACCCCTGGATTGTTCTGGGAGGAGTGGCTACAACTGTCTGCCAGCCAAATGAATTTATCATGTAAGTTGATTTTTATATAACATACAATTCAGCATTTAAAAATATATAAGTTACTGGTTTTTAGTATTCACAAGGTTGTGCAACCATCACCACTACCCAATTCCAGGACATTTCCATCACCCCAAAAAGAAACCCTGTGTCCGTTAGCAGTCACTTCCAATTCTCCCCTCCCCCTATCCTCTGGCAAACACCAATGTACTTTTTGTCTCTAGGGATTTGCCAATTCTGGACATTTTATATAAGTGGAATCATGCAACGTGTGACATTTGCTGTCTGGCTTCATTCACTTACATATATTTTCAAGGTTTATGCATACTGCAGCATACGTCAGCACTGCATTCTCTCTTGTGGCTGAATCCATCTATTGTATGGGCATCTCTCACATTTTGTTTATCCCTTCATCAGTTGATGGACCTTTGGGTTGTTTCTACCGATTATGCTGCTGTGAACATTCAGGTGCAAGTTTTTCAGGTGGACATAAGTTCCAGTTCTCTTGGGTCTGTACATAAGAGTGGGCTGGGTCGTATGTGTCCAACTTGAGGAACCGTTGGGCTGGTCTCCAAGGCGACTGCGCCATTTTACATTCCCAGCAGCAGCGTATGAGAATTCCGGTCTCTCCACCTCCCCGCCCTGGCTTGTTTTCAGTCTGTCCGTCTGACTCTCGCTGTCCTAGTGGGTGTGAAGTGGTATCTCGTGGGTTTCGGTCTGCATTTGGCATTTGCCCGATGACCAGTGATGTTGAGCATCTTTTCATGTGCTTATTACCCATTTGTGTATCTTTGGAGAACTTTCTTCACCGAAGTCATCACTTTTACATATTTGATGTTTTGTTAAGAAAAGCTACCTGTTCTATTTTGTGAAGGAGGTGGAAACTCCAATTATTTATTTTATTTTTTGAATAGGTACTAATAAGGTACTATGCTCACATCGTTCAGAATGCACAAAGTACAAAAAGGATCTGTGACGCAAAGGCCCTCACCTGTGCCTGGGCCTCCAGTTTCTCTCCCAGAGGCAGCCTCTTTGCCAGTCCCTGTGTATTTTTAACCAACCTACTACTGACATTTAGAATATTTTCAATTATTTTGACATTACAAATAATACTCCAGTGAGTTACCTTATGCTTAGATCATTTTTTTTGCACGTGTGAATCTGTAGGTAAGATTTTTTTTTAAATAGAATTGCTAGGTTAGATGGTATGTGTGCTTCTGGTTTTGCTACCAATTTATGTTCCATCGGCAGTGAATGAGAGTGTTGGTTTCCCTACATCCTAACCAGCACAGTGTGTTAACAGACTTATGAGTCTACACCGGTCTGTTGGGTGGTTTTAACCTCATTCTTGTGAGTAAGGTTGAGCATGTTTTTCATATATTCTTACCTTTTGCCCATTTTTTAATTGGTGGGAGCTCCCTTTAGGGTCATTATCTGACAGCTTTCCTGTTAAGGATCTTGCATTTTATTTAATCAAGGTTTTATTTTCCCATTGCACGTTTTATGTCATTAATTCTCAAACTTTTCACTTAGATGGAAAAGACCCTGAATTCCATCTGTCTCACACATTCCAGCTTTCTGATAGAAAAATAACTTAATGGTAACAAAAAATTGGAGAAGGAAAAAAAGGAATACAACCAGTTTTAATGAATTTTTTTGCCAGTGTCATGTATGTTTACTTTGTAAAAGATGAATGAGCCTATATACATGATTACATTTTGTCTAATATTGCTCATAAACTTAAAAATAACCGAATAGCTTTATCACACCTACCTTATTGGTATGAATTCATAAGTTACATAAAACTGTTGAAATGCAAGAACATATCGGCTTCATGGCTGAGTCCAAACTGAAAGACATTCGTGTCTTCAAGTCTAGTTTTTGGAAAACAAGTTTCTTGTATAGCATCACAGAATTATATTTTTCAAAGCTGAGAGTAGATACAAATAGTATAGGTGGAGCAGGGTGTTGGTTTGGAAGTCTGTGCCCTGGCTTTTGTTTTCACCGACTTTGGTGAGTATCTGAGGAGTCCGGCGTCAGGCTGTACCAGCTACGTGGACAACTCTTCAAGCTGGGAAAGGGAGAATGGCGGACCTGTGTCTTGGCAGTGAGGATACAAACATGGTAGATATTTGGGGGATCGGTCATCGTCTTTTTAGGGTTGCCTTTGTCCTATTGCCGTCTATCACAGAGACTAGCTGGGAGTCTGGGTGCCAAGTAGGAAACTCTCAGAGGTCAGTCTGAGTTTGAGAACCTGGATTCAGAGTCACCAAGACATCAGACCCACAGATTCCAGCCAAATCCCATAACCCAAAAAGTCCCACCTGAGCCTTTCATATAAATGATTATAAACAAAGCATTCTTTGCTACAGAAGTCTTGTTGCCTTGAATCACTTCGGAACTCTGTGGGTCTATATTGGAAATTACACACACACTCATAGACGCTGGGAGGGGAATGTGGGCCTGATGAAAGCTTTGACGGCTGAATGATTGGCATCTTTGTACCCTTTTTCTTTAATCTAGTAGGTAGTTGGCTTATATATTTAATGTTTTATTTCAGTAATAGCCTTAGTATCAAGTTGCAAGGCACAGTCTAGTACATGCTGGTAGTTGGCCTAAATTTAAGTAAATGCAAAAACAAATATGATTCGTACAGAATTTTCCTTCTCCTGTTATAATAATCATGAGTTTATCTCCTTGGTTAGTTTGACTAGAACATGCCTTTTTTCTTTTTTTTTTTTTAGGCCAGATAATGCAGTGCCAGGGGACGTGCTGGTGTTGACAAAACCCCTGGGGACACAAGTTGCTGTCGCTGTGCACCAGTGGCTGGATATTGTGAGTAACCCCTGCGTGTGATGGGCAAGAGAGCGAATGAGTTTTCAGGTAGAGGTGCAAGTTTCATGTATTGAATGCTTGGTCACAGTAGGTAAGGCCTAGCTCGGGGCTTCATGGGTTTTCTATAAAGAATTTGGGAGGCTTTGTCTGTTTATCTGGTGCCAGATAGCTTTGTCTTTCACATCTTAAACATGACTAAAAAATCAGGTGGAAGAGAATTTGTGGAACGGGTAGTGGTTTGGATGTAAATAAGGCCAGGGCTGTTGACAGTTTAAATTGTTTTAGTCATGGGGTTTGCAGTAGTTTTTGTTTGGTAGTTTTGTCTTTTTAAACTGATCAGTCACTCAGAACATTTCAATAAATAATTCTCTTATGGAGAATGAATCTAGAATATGAGGATATTTCTCCTGAGCCATTTTTCCATGGAGCTGTAATCATACTTAAGATTGACTTTGTCTCATTGCCGTAACAACTCACAGATTAATAAGATTGTGGTATATTCTCACATATCACGGTGCATTCAATTTCTGCACCTATCATCTGAAACTGCTAGTCCTGAGAAACAGTTGAAAAAGAATAATCAATAATCGTATGTCTTTCATCAGCCAGGTGTGTCTCAGTTTGAGATGGCAGAGTAGGGAAATTCTCTAAGGCCGTCGCATTCTTTCGCTTGTTTTTCTTCCTCACCTGGTGATGTGAAGTGGGGTGGAGGGTCAGGTCATCGCCAAGGGTAAGCCACAGAGGTGCTTCCCAGTACGACTGCCCAGGCCCGCGTGACCTGGCAGGGGAGCCGGGAGCAGGCGAGGCGGGGCTGTCAGAGACGAGGGCTCGGGATTCCTTCTGTTCTCCCCACGCATAAGCCACGTTTGCTGTTTTTTAACCAGTATTTCTTAAAATGCTCAGGATTGAATAAAGCAAGTTCTAAAGACTGTCTACCAGCACAATATACTTTCTATAAAGATCAGAAACAACCAAGGGACATATCACTTGGGCATCTGTTAGAATACTATCTTTTAAAAGGCAGGAGAATGAATGCAAAATTCAGAATAATTGTTACCCCTCAGGAAGCAACAGGGCCATGGGATGAGAGTAGAGATAAGTTACTGCTCATGTCTAGTTACTGCAGGGGGTGGTAGGTAATTGGATTTTTGTAATAGTATTAACAAATAAACAAGTGAATGCATGCATGAGGGTAATTAATGGACCATGAGGTCAGTGTGCGGTGACCCCAGCATCATGATGCTAGATTCTTTGAAAATCAGACTGAGGAAAAAAGAGAATGGCTTTTTTTGTCCTTTTTCTGACACCTTCTTTGGTCACCAGAGGTTGTCCTCAGTGTGTTTGCAGTTAAAGTTGTTTTCACTTCCACTGATCCATCAAGATAGCTTGACTCCAAAATTCAGTTAAAGTCAGTAAAAATATAATTATAATTTGGAGGCCAGGCGCGGTGGCTCACGCCTGTAATCCTAGCACTCTGGAAGGCCGAGGCGGGAGGATCGCTCAAGGTCAGGAGTTCGAAACCAGCCTGAGCAAGAGCGAGACCCCGTCTCTACTAAAAATAGAAAGAAATTAATTGGCTAACTAAAAAATATATATATAAAAAATCAGCTGGGCATGGTGGCGCATGCCTGTAGTCCCAGCTACTCGGGAGGCTGAGGCAGAAGGATCACTTGAGCCCAGGAGTTTGAGGTTGCTGTGAGCCAGGCTGATGCCACGGCACTCGCTCTAGCCTGGGCAACACAGCGAGACTCTGTCTCAAAAAAAAAAAAAAAAAAAAAAAATATATATATATATATATATATATAATTATAATTTGGAAAGTAGAAGCTGGCAGCTTAACAAGGGAGACGTGGAGGAGAAACAGAGGACAGGCAAGGCCGTCGGTGATGGGATTGACGCGCTGCCACGGAGGGACAGGCTGCGGCCCAGTGTGCGCGGCGGCACAGCCGGTGTCCTGCCTGGTGTACATACCCAGCAGCCGTGATACTTGATTACAGAAATGTGGGCAGAGAACAGAGGAGACACTATACCGACAGGTCTAACGGATACTTAAAATACTAATCACAGAAAAACCAGAGTTAGAAAACTTAATTTTCTGTACAAAATTAGATAAAGCTCCCCAGAAGATGGCTAAGAAAAATTTGTTGCTTTTTGTCCAGTGGCTATAAGTAAAGATTAATTGCATTTTCCCGTCTTTTTCCCTCACCTGTGTTGCTATTATTAGCCTGAAAAATGGAATAAAATTAAACTAGTGGTCACCCAAGAAGATGTGGAGCTGGCCTACCAAGAAGCGATGATGAACATGGCAAGGCTCAACAGGACAGGTACAACGTTGGGTGGCGAGGGGTCTGCAGACTTTCCCCAAAGCACCAAGACAGTAAATATTTTAGGCTTTGCAGGTCTCATGCGGTCTCGGCTTCATATTGATACCCGCTTCCCCCTGAAACTCTTAGCTAGGGATGCCGGCTATGGGCCAGATTTGGCCAGTGACTTAAGACCATCTGTTGGCACCTGTTTGGCTTCCGTAGGTGGTGGCCCCGACTTACGATGGTGCCATTTGTGGTTTTTAACTTACTGTGATGCGAAAGCGTCATGCATCCCATAGGAACTGTGCTTTGAGTACCTGTAGAGCCGTTCTGTTTGTAACTGTCAGTACAGTATTCAGATGACACGAGATATTCAACACTGTTATAAAATAGGCTTTGTGTTTGATGATTTTTCCCAACTGTAGACCAGTGTAAGTGTTCTGAGCGCATTTGAGGTAGGTGAGGCTAAGCTGTGATGTCAGGTGCAGCCAATGCATTTTCAGCCTACAGTGGGTTTATCAGGACCTAACCCCATCATGGCCAAGGAGCATCAGTAATGGGAACCTAAATACATGACGTGTCCTCAGCAGAAATGAGTGTTAAATGTGACTTGTACCAGAACAAAGCTTGCCAAGGGAATCACCTGACGTACGTTAGCATCATATATTCACAGTTTGTATTGGCTTTTACATTTTTATAATGTAAAAGCACCAGTTACATTTTTATAATTTAGAAGGAAGCACTTCTTGTGGATATTTTGTAGTCCTGGCCTGACATGCCAGGCGGACTGTTTCTAGACATCTGTTGGGTTGCTCTATGTAAATGATTTGGAAGCAAACCAACATTTAGAATGGAAATTGGGAAAATATTATATTCTGGAAGTAATTTCCAGAACATGACCTTGAAAGCCCAGAGGTGCCCGCATCCCACCCATCTCCTACATTTCTGCTAAGGGGTAACCACTGACTTGTGCGTGTATTCTCTTGCATTTTAGAATATTTCTTGTCACACAGGACAGGCTTGTGTCCTTAAACAATAAATTAGTTTTGGTTTTTTTTTTTTTTTTTTTTTACTTGTTTCATCCACCATTTAGTGTTCCTGAGATTCTTCCTTGTGTGTGGCTGTAGTTGAAACACGTCCACCACTGTGTATTTTCCGAGGTGTAGCCGACTCACCTGGTCCGCTGTGGTTGGGCGTTTGGCTTTCTGCTCTGAAGCCCCGTGGGCAACTTTCTGATGCACGTGTGTGACGGGGCAGTACTGCCTGGGCTTTTCCACATTGTTTTCCAAAGCGCTCACCACAGTTGACAACAGTGCCCCCGCATTTTAAAACTTGTTTCTAAATGTGTCTTATTTTCCCATTTATTTTACATATTTTTTCTATTGTAAAAGAATTATATGCTCATTATAGAAAAGGTTTTACAAAATGGAAAATAATAGAGAAAAAAAATTGTCCATAGTTCCATATTCCCACCACCCAAAGACAGCTTCTGTTAGTAGTTTCATGTATTTTTCCCAGACTTTTTTTTACATTTGGTTGGTCATTTACTGTTGTTTTAAACCAGTAGTTAATACAGTTTTTATATCTATTTGGAGTCTGCTTTTATTCATTTAGCATTACTAAATTCTGTTTTCCATATAATCATATGTCCTAGTACACCTACTTTTTAATGGCGAATGTTCTCTACCAGAGAGAAGTGCCAATACATGAAGTTTTCTTTTGCCTACTTTTGAGTGATTCATTTTAAAATAAAAATTTTCTGTATTTTTCTAACTTGTAAGAAACTTAAAAGTTATAGATCAAAGGAACAGAATAGAGAACTCAGAGATAGAGCCACACAATAATCAAACTGATCTTTGACACAGGAGCAAAGGTGATTCAGGGGAGAAAAGAGTGTTTTTAATAAACGGTGTGGGAACAAGTGGACATCCACATGCACAAAATGAATCTAGACACAGACTGGACACCGTCCATAAAGATTGACTCAAAATGGATCATAGACCTCATTGTAAAACACAACACTATAAAACCCCAAGAAGATAACATAGGAGAAAATTTAGGTGACCTTGAGTTTGGCGGTAACTTTTCAGATACGACACTAAAAGCACCATCTGTGAAAGAAAAAATTGATAAATTGGGCTTTGTTAGTATAAAAAACTTCTGCTCTGTGAATTACACTGTTAAGAGGATGAAAAGACGAGCCCCAGACAGCGAGGAAATCTTTGTAAAACATACCTGATAAAGCTCTGGTATCCAAAATATACAAAGAACTCTTAACAATAACAAAACAAAAAAAAAATCCAATTAAATGGTCTAAAGACCTTAACAGACACCTCACCAAAGCAGATACACTAATGGCAAATAAACATATAAAAAGAAGCCTAGCAGCAATTTGTCATTAGGGAATTGCAGATTCAAGCACCAACGAGATATCATTGCACATTTATTAGAATGGCAAAAATCTAAAACACAACACCAAGTGCTGGTGAGGGTCTGGAATGCAAGGAATTGTCATCCATCGCTGGTAGGAATGAAAAGTGGTACAGCCGCTTTGGAAGACAGTTTGGCAGTTTCTTACCAAACTAAATATATTTATCATATGATCCAGCACTTGTGCTCCTTGGTATTTACCCAAAGGAATTGAAAACTTACATTCACGCAAGAACTTGCACACAGATGTTCATAGCAGCATCATTCATAATTGGCCAAGCTTGGAAGCAACCAGTTTGTTCAGCAGACAAATGGATAAACTAGTGCGTTCATGCCATGGAATATCGAGCTGTAAAAAGCGATGCGCTATCAAGCCATGAGAAGACGTGGAGGAACCTTAAGTGCATATTGCTCAGTGGAAAGAAGCCAAGCTGAAAAGACTGTACAGTAGGATTCCAAGTGCGTGACGTTCTGGGAAAGGCGAAACTATGGAGACAGCAGAAAGATAGTGGTGGCCGGGGCCAGGGGGAGGGCGAACGGGCAGAGCACAGGGCATCTTAGGGCAGGGAAACTGCTGCATGATCCTGTGATGTTAGGTACATGTCGATACTCATTTGTAAAAACCCACAGAATTGACAGCAGGGTGTGGACTTGCGGTAACAGTCACGCGTCGGTACTGGCTCGGAAGACGCACTGGCTACACTGATGTGGGTGTAGGCGAAGCTGGGGGAGGGGTACAGGCCAACTGCCTGTACTTTCTACTCAGCTGCTCTCTAAACTCAAAACTACTCCAAAAAGTATACCTTTTTTTAAAATTAAAGAACAAAAAGATTAAGCTGTCAGGCAATTAATCTAATTCATCCCCAGCGAGAGCACCTTGATTTTAAGTCAGGCATTCTTAAAAAGTCCTGTTCTTGCCGGGCACGGTGGCTCACGCCTGTAATCCTAGCTCTCTGGGAGGCTGAGGCGGGCGGATCGCTCAAGGTCAGGAGATCGAAACCAGCCTGAGCAAGAGTGAGACCCCATCTCTACTATAAATAGAAAGAAAGAAATTAATTGGCCAACTAAAGATATATATAGAAAAAATCAGCCGGGCATGGTGGCACATGCCTGTAGTCC
>CAUYRT010107486.1:0-49991 GCA_963574885.1 Lepilemur ruficaudatus
AATTTTACTTAAGATTCTTTTTTATTTTTTTTTGAAAATTGGTACCGTAAAACACCAAACTTTTTTAACAAGAGGAATCAATTTTAATAATTCATGATTGAGCTTATTAGAGTCCTTTCTTTTCTGCTTCTCATTAATCTAGCAAGAGGTATGTCAATTTTGTTTATTTTTTTCAAAGAACCAACTTTTTGTTCTATTAATCTTCTGTGTACTTTTTTTTATTAGCAATTTGAGTTAGTTATGCTCTGATCTTTGCTATTTCTTTTCTTCTGCTGGGTTTGGGATTGGCTTGCTCATCCTTTTCCAGTTCGTTGAGATGATTCATTAGATTGTTGAGCTGTGATCTTTCTGTCCTTTGGATGTAGGCATTTATGGATATAAATTTTCCTCTCAGGACTGCTTTAGCTATGTCCTAAAGATTTTGATAACTTGTGTCTCCTTTATTATTTACTTCAAAGAATCTTTTGATTTACATCTTAATTTTCTCCTTAACACAATAATCATTCAGCAGAAGGAATGATACACAAGACATTACAACTGATATCATGGAAACACAAAATAACATCTATGAATACTTTATATAAAAATCCATATGCACATAAACTTGAAAACATGGAGGAAATGGACAAATTCTTAGAAACACACAGCCTCCCTAGGGTCAATCGGGAAGAAATAGAACTCCTGAACAGACCAATAACAAGTACCAAAATTGAAGCAGCAATAAAAAAATGTTTTTTTTAAAAGCCCCAGATCAGAAGTTTTCACACCCAAATTTTACCAGACCTACAAAGAAGAACTGGTGCTTATCCAGCACAAAATATTCCACAACATGTAGATGCAAAAATTCTCAACAAAATCCTAACAAACTGATTTCAGGTGCATATCGAAAAAAAAAAAATCCATCAGGACCAAGTGGGCTACATGCCAGAGATGCAGGGATGATTCAACATATACAAATCTATAAATAAAATTCACCACATAAATAGAAGCAAAAACAAAGACCACATGATCTTCGCAATAGATGCAGAAAAAGCATTTGACAAAATTCAGCACCCTTTTATAATAAGAATGCTTAACAAAATAGGCATAGATGGGACTTATCTAAAAGCAATAAAAGACATATATGAAAAACTCACATCCAGCATCATACTGAACAGGGAAAGCTTGAAAACATTCCAACTTAGAACTGGAAACAGACAAGGTTGCTCTCTGTCACCACTTCTATTCAACATAGTGCTGGAATTCCTAGCCAGAGCAATCAGATAACAGAAGGAAATCTAAGGCATCTAAATGAGAGCAGAAGAGGTCAAACTATTGCTTTTGTTGATGATATGATCTTATATCTAGAAAATCCCGAAGATCCTGCCATGAGACTATAGGAATTGACAAACAAACTCAGCAAAGTCTTAGGTTATAAAATCAATGTACAGAAATCAGTATCATTCCTATATGCCGACAACAGTCAAACTGAGAACCAAATCAAAGACTCAATGCCCTTCACAATAGAGAAAAGGAAAATAAAATACCTCGGAATATATTTAACTAAGGAGGTGAAAGGCCTCTCCAGGGAGAACTATGAAACACTGAGGAAGGAAATAGGAGAGGACATAAACAGGTGGAAAACCATACCATGCTCATGGGTCAGCAGAATCAATATTGTTAAAATGTCTATACGACCCAAAGTGATCTACAGATTCAATGCAATCCCTGTGAAAATACCAACTTCATTTTTCACAGATCTAGAAAAAATAATTCCATGCTTCATATGGAAGCAAAGAAGACTCTGCATAGCAAAAATATTCTTAAGCAAAAAAGAAAAAAATGGGAGGGATCAATTTACCAGACTTCAAGCTATAATAAAGGGCTATAGTGACTAAAATATCAAGATACTGACACAAGAACAGAAACACAGACCAATGGAGCAGAACTCAGAACTCAGATATAAAACCATCATCATATAGCCCCTAATATTTGACAAAGCAGACAAAAAAACACACTAGGGAAAAGAATCCTTATTCAATAAATGTGCTGGGAAAAAAGGATAGCCACATGTAGAAGTCTGAAACAGGATATGCACCTTTCACCTCTCACAAAAATCAACTCATGGTGGATAACAGACTTAAACCTAAGGCATGAAACTATAAGAATTTGTAGAAGAAAATGTTGGAAAAACTCTTACAGACATTGGCCTAGGCAAAGGATTTATGAAGAAGACCTCAAAGGCAATCACAACAACAATAAAAATAAATAAATGGGACCTGATCAAATTTAAAAGACTCTGCACAGCCAAGAAAACTATCACAAGAGCAAACAGACAACCTACAGAGTGGGAGAAAATAATCTCATGCTACACAACTGATAAAGGACTGATAACTAGAATCTATATAGAATGCAAGAAAATCAACAAAATAAAATCAAACAACCCTATCAAAAAGCGGGCAAAGGACATGAACAGAAACTTTTCAAAAGCAGACAGACTAATGACCAACAAACATGAAAAAATGCTCAACATCTCTAATCATCAGGGAAATGCAAATCAAAACCCCCAACATATATCACTTATCTCCAGTAAGAATGGCCTCTATGAAAAAGTCACAAAAACCTTAAATATTGGCATGGATTTGGAGAGATAGGAACACTCATACACTGTGGGTGGGACTGCAAACTATTACAACATCTGTGGAAAGCATTATGGAGATACCTCAGAGATATACAAGTAGAACTACCATTTGATTGAGCAATCCCATTACTGGGCATCTACTCAAAAGAACAAAAGACATTCTATAAAAAAAACATCTGCACTGGAATGTTTATAGCAGCACAATTCATAATTGCAAAGATATGGAAACAACCGGAGTTGCCCATCAATACATGAGTGGATTAATAAAATGTGGTATATGTATACCATGGAGTTCTACTCAGCCACAAAAAAAAAAACAATGGTGATCTAGCACCTCTTGTATTATCCTGGATAGAGCTAGAGCCCATTCTACCAAGTAAAGTATCACAAGAATGGAAAAACAAACACCACATGTACTCACCATCAAATTGGTATTAACTGATCAACACTTAAGTGCATATATACTAGTAACATTCATCGGGTACTGGGCAAGTGGGGGGGGGAGAGGGATTGGATATATTCACACCTAATAGGTGCAGTGCATGTCATCTAGGGGATGGACACGATTGAAGCTCTGACTTGAGTGGGGCAGAGGCAATATATGTAACCTAAACATTCGTCATTTGTATCCCATAATATGCTGAAATAAAAAAAAATAAAAAATAAGAAAACAATTTTAATGATTCTCATATTTTAATAGATCCATTTATAGTCTCAATAGCAACAATATAAATATAAGGCATTCAACACATTAAAGAATTTAAATTAATATCTCTAATGCAAATGCTGTCTACAGTTATCAGCATTCAAAAAGCACTGAATTGAAAACAAACACTAAAAAGTCAAAAGGGCAGAAGACCTTATACTTAATATATACTTAACATATACTTAATCAAAAGCTAATATGAATTTAGGATCAGGTGTATAAAACTTGAGATTTTGATGGAGGAAACTAGAATGTCTTCATAAGTCTAGAGAAACTATATTCAAAGGAGTTTCTAATTATGAATTTGAATTGATTGTAAATATCAATTAGCTGAGCTATCCTAGTAAAGAGACTTCATACTACACAGTTTTGATAGATGAGTGCAAATCACATGGCCATCCTTATAAAGACAATTTGAATGTATGTCCTTCCACCTTGACAATCTGTCATATTTTGTCACAACCTAAAAAGTTTCAACACTTCAATTGAACAAATGAAAGTGGCCACACAAGGCTCTGCTTTAGACCATGAGCTGCAAAACAAAGTCCCTTTTTGTAGCCTCACCTGAGCAGATTTATTTTATTTTTACTTAAATGAGTTAGAAATCAGCATTGTGTGGTGGGGAAACTATTCAATGAGATTTCTGTTTAGTTAGAAAGAAATTGTTGGAAACTCATCTAAGCTAGTTTGCTTCTTAATGTGGAGTGTGGTGGGATTAGTTGTTTCCCTACAAACCACTCAGATTGAAGTCAGGCAAAGGGTGATGGAGAAAATTATAAGATGCACTATTTAAACCAGTGTATCCCAATCAGTGGCACAGACACCATATCAGCAGTATAAGGATAACAATATTCACGTTTTAAAAGTTTATATTAATACATTTATTAGTTCTCACTCTCCAAACCAGTCACTTGATAACCCACTTAAGGGAAAACATTAAGGAATATTAAGCATATTATGTAAGGCAAAAATATTAAAGTTGATATGAAAATGGTTAGCACTTGATATTATTGACCTAAATTTTGAAAACAAGCATATTGGTAAAACATTAATGTCATTGTGTGTATTGTAAAAATTTCTACTTAGAAAATTAAGTTGGAAAAATTCCACCTACCAAAAGACGACAAGAAAGAGACTTTCATTCAAATGATTGAATTCTTTGGTGGAATCAGTCCTGTCCCATAAGCCCCTTGCCCACTTTATCCTTGTTTCCTAAAATGATGGACTTATCATCACTCCTATTCGTGAATTAAGCCCCCTAAGAGCCTCAGGGTCTGTTAGTTATTTAACTTCCTTATAGAAGGCAACCACACTGTTGGGGAATAACAATAACGGTAGATTCTCTCTATAGCACTGCCACCAGGGTGAGTGATTTCTGAATCGTTCAAAGCCTTAGACATGAATGAAATGTAAGGAACTTAAACATCTGAATTTCCTCTCAGTAGGGAATCTGCATAGGTCAACTTTGTTTAAAGTTACTGGTTCTACTACCTCTTTGATTGCCTTGACAGATTCCAACATTTGATTTTTCCTAGCGTTTTTCAGCAGATACTTAACTACTTTCTGTGAATGACCTACTTAAATTTGACTATAAAATAAATATGTATGAAGACATTTCAATCTCATTGTGCTATCTAAAAAATAATTTTTGGTAATATAATCCACTACGTTTTTCTTTAATAAAATTCTGGAATACTATAACCTTGAAAATCTTTTTCCTCTTTACTACTCTTGCATAATTTTTAAATTAAAGTCTTAGTGTCTAATAATATTTTTCCTCTTATAGTTTATCATCAATCATAATCATTTCCCCATTTCTCTACTTCATGAATTTAAATGCTATGTTAGGAATCGCTGTTTTTCTTTCTTCCAATATTTAGTTTTCTCTTCATTAGTAAGTACATATTTTATGAATAACAATAACAATTAATTGCTCAGAAATCTAGACCTTAAATCATTTAAGTATCAAATATAAATTTAAATGAAACTTACATTTAATGAGAGATTATAGTATATGCATATATGTGTATATAATGCTATCTGCAGTATATTTGGTATGAATTTCCTCATATTTACTCTCTAAAAGCACATTGAGAGACAATAGCTTAATTCTAAGATTACTCTGCAACCTAGTATATACATGTTATTTAATAGATTGGCAGGCATATATTAAAAATTTCAAACTGGAGAAATGAATTGTTAGTCTAAAATTTATTCTGTATATATTTATTCCTTCCCATTTATTTTCATTTTTTTCCACAGAAAGAGAGATCTAATAGGATTTAGCCTAACAAGTCACACATATATTTAAATGCAAATTCAAGTCTAATATAACTTTCAGTTGGCAGACATATTCTGCCTATTGAAATTTTATCTCGGCAATAAAAAAATCTTAGCAATATAAAGGAGAAAAATAAGAATTTTTTTTGCATAGAGAAAACATTTGAAGAGTGACAATTTGATACTTGAAATTTCAGAAAGCTACATAATGAAAATTGCAAATATTTTTGCAGATATGACTTGCAGTTAAAAGTATTTTCCTTAAATTTGACTTTTAAGGACTTAGTAAAACTGTGCAACAGTCAGTATTGGTGCATAATTTCCGCATAAATGTAAACATTATATTTCCATTTAAAGATTTAAAAATTTTGACTTCTATAGAGGGAAATTAATTTCTTATAAATAACTTTAATAATGGTAAATATTTCTTCATGTATCTGAATATCACATAATTTATTAAACATAGAAACTGATAGTGATTTATCTCTCTCTCTCAACAGATATATATATACACACACACACATAGACAGATATATCTGTGTATATAGTTTATAATGTAAACTATTTAAGAAAAAAATTAATTACAAATGGTAATGAACCAAAATAAAAATTGAACATACTTTGCACAAAGGCTCAGAGTGTTTACAGAATACATGACAATACCTCATACTCAACTGGGAATGGAAGCTCAGCAAAAACTTTAGTAACCTCTGTACTAACTGGTTTGTATTCTTGAGAAACATCGTTAGTTAATTTTCTAAGACTCAATTATCTGTTTATCCCTTAAGTTTTAGACTTGCAAAAATAACAAGATAATATCTAATCCAACAATTTCCCCAATAAGAGCTAAAGCTCTCTTGCTAACAGGCATGTCATGGAGAGTTCTATTTTTCAATTGTTTTCCAAAACATCTGAAAAGAGCTGAACAGACAGAAAGGAAATGTAAATCTTTCTTTCTTAAAACTGCTTTTGAGGATTTGCTTTTTACAGCCTTGGAGTTCCTGAATGGACAGCAGGTGTGCAAACTTCAGGCCTCGGCCATATCTCCAGGGCAGAGTCATATCTCCAGTGATAATCCCATTTCCAAGGAAATGTGGGGGAACCAACTCTTTGATATTCTGCCACTGCTGCTTCTGTTATCAGCCTGCCACTAAGGAGAGAGAAGATGCAAATGTAGCAGTTTGCAGTGCCTATTAATTTGGCTACAGACATAAACCTTTATATCCCTTAAATAAAAAGCCTGAATACATGGTTCTTTCTGCCAACGTTCTCTACGTCCTTCACATCTGTGTTGGCCCTTTTTCTGCCCCGGAAAAAGCAAATTAACTTCTTTCTATCCTAATCTTTGTCTGGGGAAAACTTTCTCAAAACTCACATGCACTAACTTACACTGCACCAATAACATGAAGGCTCCTTGACTTCCCAAAAGGGTTCTTATTTCCCCTCACTGCTCCCCAATGTTTTCATCCAGTTGGCAGTACTTATGTGTCAAATTAAGATGGGAATAATTACTATTAAAACAACAAGGTCAAATGCTGTCCAGGGTGACCTGACCTTCAGAGAATCGATAAAGATGGGCTAATTTCCCTAAGTGAACAGACAGATGAGCACAAAGGTAAAAATAGGGGTATTGCTTAATATTAATAATCAGATGAGATGAGAAACAATGAGCAGAAATTGCTTGCCTAGTGGAAATGTACCATCCTTTGCTCAGTTTGCCAACCTAAGCCAATTTTCAGACACATCAACAGAACACATCAACAAAAAGAGATACCCCAGGTACTCATGCAAAGGTTTCTGCAACACCAAAGTAATCATAGATGGTAGAAATTACCCCAATCCTTCCACAAAGGGACTTAAAACCTTTCTATTTATTTATCTGTTTATCTTGGTAATCATGCACTGAGGAATAAGAAATACTCAAAACTTTTGAAAAATGTTGGCTAAAGATTTGAGTTGACCTTTCCTGCTTGTAGTGTCTCAGCCAGCATCAATATCCAAGAACTCATAAAATACCTACTTAACTGGTATGAGTTCTTGCATAACATTGCTTCAGACTAAGAATGTGAGGCATTGAGCACATGAACATGGGAGCCACTGATTGTATGATACAGTACAGTCTTACAGAAGCTACCAGCTTTATTGAGTGGTAGGGTTAGGGTTCCTTCTGTGCCTCTTGAAGGTACAGTTTAGGTACCAGCTTGAAAATGATGTCCTGTGAAAAGAAGATGTCTTTAGGATTTGGTAGTATCCAGATCCAATAGTCATTACGTGGTGTTGGGTTGTCAATAGGTAGAACACAAGGAACAGGAGCCAAAGAGGGGAGTAGAAGTGACCCAGTGACTTCCTGGAAGAATGTGTATTTCCCATCTCTGTAATTTCATATGCATTCATTTAGAAGTCCAGCTTTCCAGAGAGGGAAAGCTTATACCATGGGCAGAGAGAAAAAGAGACCACAAAATAAAACTAGCTGCTGCCCAGTTTTATTGGCTTCTCATGCCAGTAGGCTAGGAATCAAAGCCATGACATTCTAGACTCACAGCAGTTACTCTTGACCATTATGAGGAATTTGCATAGCTTCTACATTATGGGGCAGGCAAGATTGTTTGGCATTCAGGTGATCCACTGAGATAACTTTTTTTTTTCTTGCACATGTTTACTAATAAGTGGGAAAGAACTGCTGTTATAACTTGATAATGACGTTCTAACCTGTACCTTGAATCTTTCAGGATTAAGACTCTGGTCCACCTCACCAGACAAATCACCTATGGACAGGTGCTAGCCAAATGGGAAAGGAAACTAGAACAAGTAGTAGACAAAGAAGGTTAATGGATATCGTTTTAGAGATTTGGACCAATCAGAACACTGAGCTATATTGTTCTTTTCACAAAGTTTTTTCTTGTACCTACACCCAGAAATTGTGAATAACTAGAACCCCGAAGAAGCTATAATCCAATGGAGTAAACCTAATATGAAAAATATGTAGTTCTGAAAGATGCCTGAATCTCAGTGTAATAAACACTATTTATGCTCCATCCAGATCCTCTTTATAAAGTCAGTGCTCTCATTCCTAGGTGCTGTGAACATTTACTGCTATGAGACCACAACTGTGTTCTTTCCAAAGCAATTGCCCTCATCTGATAGGAGCCTCATTGTCCAGACATTCCTAGAATGTTACGACCTTTCCATTAAGCAACTCGCTGTCAGCAAATAATGTAGAACTACAGAACATTCCCTATATCACAAGGAGGTACAAATCTGTGATGTCATTCATACCCCAGAAATTCTTATGGTTCAGGATGAACATGGACTTCAGCTAAACCCATGTTTTTCCTAGCTTTTTCGTCTGCCTTTCTTGCTTCTCTCACTTCATTAGAGATTTCCCTGATTTGCCTTTATTCAATAAATTACTATCACAAAATTACCATCAAAGTCTCTGCTTTTAGGAATCTCATCCTCATCCTGAGACTATACATTTTACATGAATTTAGCTACATGTGAATTAAAGCCAGAATGTAAAGAAGCAGAAATAGACAAGTATAAAAGAGAACCACAAGAAACTTAAATATTTTGTAAAATTCTTCCACCTTTTTATTAATTATCTTATATTCACAAATGAGTATAAGATGAAACTCATGAATTTGTTACTTCCTTTTCCTCTATTTCCATATGCTCTTCACAATATAAGCAGCTTGCTTACTCTGAATGTTTGCTTAGGATATTTATGTTATTTTGACATATTTTTTTTCACAGCAATGGCTTTTATGTCCAAGTCCTAAAGTTTATTTTGTATTAAAATAAGGAAATAGGGACCTGTTTCAGTGCCTTGCTGGAGGAAATCTGTGTTGGCATGTTGAGAGTTGGTACAGTGGGTTGGTCTGTGACTTACTACATTTTTTAGGAAATGCAATAATGTTGTTGAGACTATGAGATGTTCATCTTTTTGCTTATATTAGTGCCTAACCCACATGGAAGTCACATATAACCTAACCACACTCAAATTTGTATTAGAAGTAGTTATTTTTAGTAAGATCTTGGTAGGGAACAGTAAGTAGTTAACAAGAAGACAATTGCCTTTTGGGGCATAATTTTTTGATGAAAAATCCAACAACACATGCAAAACCCAGAAAGTAAATAATTACAAATTTTGGTTAGTATTATGAAGAAAACAGGCAAATTAATGTAATAGAGAGTAGCTGGGAGGATAGACTAGACATGGCAAGTTTATATAGTGCAATCAGAGAATGGGTTTCTGAGAGGTGGCCCTAAAATTGATATCTAAAAATTAAGAAGAATCAGTCTTATGAAAAGGTAGGGATAAAGTGAAGATCTGAGTGAACAGTAGGCTTAAAAAAATGGAATAACCTGAACAAAATTCCTGAGTCAATAGGAAGCAAGTTTTCTGGACTGTGCCACTGTGCATATGGTGGTGATACACACTGAACAGATCCTGAGAAAGGATCTGTTTTGGGGAAATGTTTATGAGTATATATTTTTTTAGTGTTACATAGCAAATTGCCACAAGCATAACAACTTAAGACAACATGCATTTACTATCTCACAGATCCTTTGGGTTAAGAGACCAGGCACAGTTTAACAGAGTCCTCAGCTCAGTGTCTCACTAGCAAAATCCAGGTGCTGGCCAGGCTACATTTTTATCTGATGCTCCCCTTAGAGGGAATCTATTTCCAAGCACATTCAGATGGTTGGCACAACTTATTTTCTTTTGATTGACTATATGGCTGAGGGTTCTCATTTTTTATTGGGCATCATCAGCTCCTATGGGCTACTTGCTGTTCCTAGAGGCCACACACTGTTCCTTGCCACATGAGCTTTCCCAGCATGGCAGCTTATTTTATCAAGCCAACAGGAGCATTCCTTGACTTAGGAAGGCAGAAGGGCCCAATCCCCCTCATAAGGGCTTTCATCTAATTTTTTAACTCCTTTGCAAGATAATTTCTCTTTTGATTAACTCAAAACCACCTGATTTGAGTCTTGAATTAAATTTTAAAAATCCTTTTGGCTTCGGCCAATAAAACTGGCTAGGAACTAACTACAGGTCAGCCCATGTTCGAAGAAAGGAAATTACATAGGGTATGAAAACAAGGAGGCAGGACTTACTGGGGTCACCCTAGTCTCTGCCACAGTCAGTTTGTATTTGATATTTTAAATGTAAGGTATTTTTCAGGTGTAAGAAAGAAAGTTGAATTCTAAGTCAATTTTTAGGAAAACAGAAAAGATCAGAGCTAGAAATATAAATTTATGATCATCTGTGAATTTAAAAAATTATATGTAAATTTACTAGGAAAAATAGGACTTGAAAAGACAAGAAAGCTTAAAACTGAGTCTTACAATGTTCAATAATAAATGACTGGTTAGACAAGAATGAGACTCAAAATGAGGCAAAAAAAAAGAACTACAATATAATGAGAATATTAGTATTTACTACTTCTTTCCATTAATATTTCTAATCAAACTTTTATTAAAATTCAATTATATAATCTACAGCATTTTTGTGAAATACAAGAGATTTTCAAAATTTAAATTTTTTAAATTATCATTAATATTAAATAGTTGTGCATATTTATGGGATACATGTGATATTTTAATACAAGCATACAATGTGTAATGGTAAAATCAGGGAAATTGGGGTATCCATCACTTCATACATTTATCATTTCTTTAAAATATGATTAAAAAGAAGGAATAAGAGCCAGTGTTTAGTAGCAAAATGGGGTGATCCTAGTTTACAATGATTTGTTGTATACATCAAAATAACTAAAAGAATGGAATAAGAGATACTTTTTATGTGAAGAAATAATTAAAACACTAAATGATCTTCCTTATGTTATCAAAGGAAAATGTAAAAATCTTTCATATGTTTTCCTTTGTATTAAACTCCTAGAAGAAAAATTTATTTTTAGCTGTATCAATAAATTTCCAACAAGTGTGGGTTAGTTCATAGTAAATTTATGGGAAAAAATCTTCTGTTATTTTTTTTCTTGAATGCAATATTTTCATTCAAGTTGATAACACCAAGTTGCAGATGCTAACTTAAAAGACAATATTTTGAACACACAGTGAAAGAAGGACTTTTGATAACTCTGCCCATATTTTTTTCCTACCATCTGCAAAAAACAAAACAAGCCATATGTTTGATGCAACTTCTTAATTATTTAATTATTTCAATTTATTTTGACTCCTCTTAAAACTTTAATGGAAAAAAAATATAGAAAAAAAGTTGTGGATATTGTTCAGGAGATAGGAATTGACAGAGAGTTTAAGGAATAAGTAAACCAAAGACCAACTCTCCAAAATAATAGTGCTGAGTGAAAAAAGGTTTAAAGCGACTGGGGAGAATGAACTAATGTATGTGATATTATATAAAGGTAAACATTTATTGGCTCAAGCATATATTTAGATGTCGCCCATTGGTGATTTATAGATTCAGTTAGCAGTCTTAACTGCCTGCATATATGAGTTGTCAAATATCACTTGATCTTAGCCAAAAGGACAAGAAGCTGAGTTGTCATATTTCAATCAAAAATTTTAAGTTTGTTTCTCTTTAACCAAAGCTGTATAGCAACATAATAGAGCACTTACTCTGGGAGTTTCTATTTTTTTTTTTCTGGTCGTCATTAATACTTCTATTCTTATGCACCAATTTATATTTGCTAAAATGGAACACCCTGTTCCCAACTGCATAATGAACTGCTTACCCTCACTTAAGTCAACTATTAGAGGTCACTATTAATTTTCTGAACACTGTAATCTCTTCTAATTTACATATATATCTTTCTGAACATTTTTCATAAGCATTTTTTTCTTTTACATTGAAGCATGCCAGAATTCCCCAAGAAAACTTGGTTTTATAATTTGCTTTTTAAGTTTCACTTATTAATATCAGTGATAGAGTTTTTTTAAGGAACTAAATAAAAAACATCCACCAACATGAGCTTCATTTTTCTATGTAATATTAAATTGCCTTAACTAAAGACCTGTATCAAATGCACTTTCCTTACTAATTAACTTGGCAGTTACTTATTACTTTGAAATTTAAATGTACTAATCAAATGTTTATTTTGTAATTGTATTACATTAACCCTGATTAAGGATGTATTTATCACTTCAAGGATTACATTAAAATGTAAATTCTACCACTGTTGATTGATGTTAAATTATATCTATCAAGTAAAGCAATTACTTGGGAATTACAGCAATTGATCCAAAGTCTTTTTTTTGTTATAAATTTAGGACTTCATACGTAAGTGAATATGCTGATTTTCCTGAATGATAAATTTCAAACATGGAAAATCAGCTTATTGGTAACTTATAAATACTTACATTTCTCTTCTCTAACACAAATCATCAAATTTAACACAAAGTCAGTCAAAAAATAATCTTTACTAGAAATGGACACAGAACTATGAAACAAAAATTGAATTCCCAACAGGAATGACTATTCAGATACTATTGGTTTCTTAGGCAGCAAGAGAGTGTAAGAATTATGAAGTATTTGGAAAGGCATTTTTGCTTTTGTTAAAAATGTATTAGGACATTTGATGAAATAACTCAAAAATATCTTCTTAAATCCAACCAAATGAATCTTAAAATATTATTCTGAAAAAAATGGTACTATCTATGTAGTTGCTTGTTTTTGTCATAGTGTGAAGCTTCTTTTGTCTTTAACTCTGTGATTCTATCCAATCTAAAGTTAGAATAATTAGACTTTCAGTTCCAAAATGGCAGTGTAGAAGCAAGCTGACTTCACTCTCTCAACATGCACACACAGAAAACCTAAAATAAATATACAGTGCTGATATGTTCACCAGCAACAAAAGAGAACTCAAATATGAGGATGACACAGTTCCCAGGGCCACAGAAAAGTCAAAAATCTCCAAGAAGAGAGTAAGAGAACCAAACTTCCACATCCACACTTTATCCTCCCCATCATGTGCCCAGTACTAAGTACACGGAAAATCTCCCTCCAACTCATAATTTGTACACTGGAAAAAGGAAGATTGATTCGGTCAACCAGCCTCCTCAACATCTTTGGTTTTCTGGCAGGAGACTTGTGCTTGCCTTAACCCAGAGAAAGCATCATGACTGCTTGAAGGGATGAATATCCCAGAGGACAGGCAGAGAGAAAGGAGGAGGTAGGAATACCATCCCCAGCCCTGGAAACTTGGCATGGTAACTTGACCAAACGAGATGCCAAATCAGAGTGGCTGCTCAGCAGCACCATGCTATAGGAGGCATGTTTCACTGGTCCCCTGGCCAGCCTTTCCACACTGCTGGGATAATTCCTTTGGTACCTGCAATATATACAAATGCTCATTATATTGTTACAATTTGAAGAGCCCATTAGAGGCATTGTTCATTAGGTTTACTGTGTTTTCATTTCTGTCATTTCCATTTTATTTTTTCTTATTGTTTCCATCTCTCTACTGAGATTGGTCATCTATTCTTACATATTTTAAGCCTTTTCCATTAGAGTCTTTAACATATTGACTGATTATTTTACATTCTATTTGCTTCATGATTTTTGGTTGAAAATTAGACATTTTATTTAAGACTGGAGATGGAGATAAATAGTTTTATGATTGTTAATGGTCTCACCTTTTCTTCTGCTATGCCTTTAGTGTGAAAATTTACATTATTCTTGTGAGGAGTCAGGCTAGCTTTGAGGTTTGTTGTTGCTATTCTTACCCTCATTGCATCACAGCCTTCAAATTCCTCTAGCAGTATGTTGTGTTTATTGCTTGGCCAGAGGATTCTCTCGATGTCTGTTGTACCCTTAGTATTAGGTATTTCCTTTGTGTTGTGCCTCAGAGAGACTTCCTCTTGCAGCCATCATTCTGTGATGGCTTTATTGCACTATTACTTTTAGTTGGTGCTTGCTTGCCTGGTGGTAGAGGATGGAGAAGGGTTCTGATTTTCTGATTAAACTTTAGTTTTAAGCAGGCACTGTGACCCTCGTTCTCAATGATGTAAATATCTCAAGTGCCTCTGACTCTCTTCCAGCTTTATTTCTGAACCCAGTCAATATTTCTGCCCCTTTCCCAGTGATTAGTGGCTTTTCTGTTTGCTTGTTTCTATTTCTCAGCTCTCCTGAAGGTATCGATTTTTGTTTCTATTTTGCCAGCAAATTGGTGCTCTCTTGCTTTGGGAAGATAAGGAAGGAAGAACAGGGAGGGAGTTTATGTCTCTCCCTCAGCAGTTGCTATTCCCCTTTCCCGGGCCTGACACTAAGTGACTTTTTCAGGATTCTTCTATTCTTCTCTGAGAGGACCTGCTGGGCTCACTGGGGAAAGCCTACAAGGGTGAACTCATCTGATCTCATGTTCTCCAGAGCCTGCTCTCAGCCTCCACCAATTCTTCAATTACTCTAGCTTAGTTTTATTTATTTATTTTTTAACATTGTCCAGCTACATTATCTTGAGTGAGCAAAGACTGTTTTCCTCACTCACTGCTGGCACCTGTCTCTCCAAGATTACAGGTTAGCTTATCTCTTTGATGGGTTCAAAAAATCTATAACAACTTTTAGTATATCTGATTTTTTTTCTTTTTGTACAGTTGGTTGATCTTTCCTGAGCAGAAACTGGAAATATGATGGATTTAAAAAAAACACACATAATTTATTAGTTAAAAATCTTAAATGAGAGAAACAGAAGTACATTAACACTAAGTGGCATCTACATATGTCAGACATGGTATATGCTAAGTCATTTTCAGTCTGCATCATGTTTAATTTTTCTAACATTTCCACCTTACAAATAGGACACTGTACCCTGCGAAGGTGAGAACACTACTTAAACAGCCAAGAAGTAGTTGTGTTTGGAGCCCTTATCTGGCCAACTCCAAAGAGATGTATTGCATGCCAGTGTTCACAGCTGTTATCTTTTATGCATTAAAAAGTGGAGAAGATGAGAAGAAGGCTTAATAAAAAATCAGGTTTTATTAAATCATTTACATATAGCAAAAATATACTGCTGCTAATTTTATAAAGAAATTTTTTACTAAAATACTACTCATTAAAGCCAGAAACCATGTGGCATATAGGATACGGTCCAGATTGCAGTCTCAAGTCTTAGGCTCTCACAAAAGATCAAAAATAAACAGCCCAAATGATACACTATTAGTGTTATCTCTTCACTTTATGCCTCCTGACACATACAGTTTTCAATTCTTTACCTACAAGAATAAAACACAAGATGTATGAATTAAATTTTATATATTAGAGACAGTTAGATGTTTCCATGATATGAGAGCAAAATATTTTGTGAGCCAGTGAAGCATATTTTATACTTACTTTCTAGTTACCTCCATAGGAAAGTCAATGGTGTTTACAAAAAGAATTTACTTTCCACTTACCTCCATAGAAAAGTCAATGGCGTTTACAAAAAGAAAAAAACAATTTTATGCTGAATGCTTTATCATTTGACTTTTATATCTAACAGAGTTGTTTATGTAATGAGTATTTAAGAATATATTGCTATACTTTCAACATTTTTAAAGTTAGGTAATTCTCAGAGATTTTCTCTAAATCTGATACAAGTTTTATAACCTCACAGTTACAGTGTTTCTGTTCTGAAGACGGACAAATTTAGAAATGTTCCAGCTGTCTATGAAGCTCAAATTGCTTATTGGAAAGAACTATGTGACTGGCTGTTTCTTCAAATTCATATTTAGGAAATGAGACATTTCGATATATTAACATGTGTAGATTTTCAGCATGTAAAAATATCTCAACATTATGTTGAGTGCTAACATTAAGAATGAAAAAAAGCCCTTCAATATTTTCCATAATCATAAAGTTAACACATTTGTTTAATAGCAATCTAAGTTGAAAGAGTCAAATATTCGAAGAATTTTCTTCATTGCTATTTGTAGTAGGCTGAAAAACAATCCCCTAAAAGGTATCCATGTCCTATTCTCTGGAATTTGTGTGTTATCATATTAGGCAAAGTCTTTGCAAATGTGATTAAGGATCCTGAAATTAGACAATTATCCTGGATTATCCAGGTGGGTCCTATATGAAATCATAGGTATCTTTATAAAAGGGAATCAGGTGGATATTTGACAGGGCAGACAGATTTAAAGATGCTCATTTTGAAGGTTAAAGTGATATGGCCAGAAGCCAAGGAATGCTGGCAGCCACCAGAAGATGGAAAAGGCAAAGAACGGATTCTCCCCTAGTGTTTCTGGAGAGAGTGCAGCCCTAATTACATCTTGATTTTATCCCAGTAGTATTGATTTCAGACTTCAGGCCTCCAGAGCTGGGAGAGAATAAATGTCTATAGTTTTAAGCCACATTTGTGGAAGTTTGTTACACTAGTCACCAGAAACTAATACACTATTTGAATACACATGTATTCAAATATCACTCATTTATAAATATCTCAAAAAGCACCACTGTCCTGAATTAGCCTACAATATTGGCCTGCTCTCATCCTGGCATGGAGATTCGATAAACTTCGAATACTGCTGTAAGCATCCATATGGTTAATGGGTAGTTGATGATTAGCTAGACAAAGTAATTGCACTTTGCTTGGTGAAGAATTGACTTAAATTACATTTCAGCTGAAGAAAAAGAAATTCTACTGCCTTTAACAGTAGTTAAATGGTTATATCACCTCATTTTGCTTCTCAAACATTTTGTTTTATTAAAAAATACCCTTTTACAACTATCATGTCAACATTTTCTATTCTCCTTCACAACAGTGATGTCAATTAAGTGTAAAATTGTCATCAATATGTTGTTAGCATTAATTTTGTCACCTTGAATATGAAAACAAAATAGTAATATGTGCTAAATACAGAGTAATATAGAATAAAAGGCTCAAGCAATATGAAAAAAGAGACATATTTTAATGAATTTATTAATAAAATCCTTGGCAATATATTAAAGGTATAAATGATGATTTTGAAAGGTATGCAGAAAATGAACAAATGCACTTTTAATTTTTAATTCCTTCCAAATGAATAAAGCTAATTAAATCAACTATTTGCCCCTTTTGTGATCAAGAATTTCTTTACTTAGCTTTTTACCAGAAGAAATGCATGAAAACCAATTTTTATTTATTAAAATAAATAATCACAGGCCATGATGAATAGCTCGACCAGATGGTTAGTTGTGTTACCTAAGCAATGACTGCTGCTGCTGTAAAATTAAGCTTGCTTACATTTCAAGAAGGGCCAAAAAATATAATGGTGGAATTTAAGGACAAATATTTAACTTAAGAGACTTCAAAAATAATATGATGTGCATTTTAAATTATATTGAAACCCAAATTAAGCAAATCCTTAGTAAAATGCATATTTTAAAGATTACAGTTATAGCGTTCTGGGTGATAATACCTTTTAGAATTGCAAAACCATCATGAGAGATCCCAATTTTACAAGTAAATGCAGAAAGTAGGAAACCAAAATAAACTAAAATGATAATAAATAATTATGAAAATCAAAAACAGTAGAATGTTAATGTGATGATTTTAGGAAGTTGTAATGCAATGAAATGCTCTCTGAGCACTTTGTAGTACAGTGTTTTTAAAACCTGAATGTGCACTAATATCACCTGGGGATCCTGTTAAGATGCATTTTTCTAATTCAGTGGTACTGGAGTGGGGCCTGAGATTCTGCATTTCTAACAAACTTGCAGATGCTGCTGGTGCTGCTGGCCCGTGGCCCAGGCTTTGAGCAGAGAAGTGTTAAGAATATGAGAAAGAAGAGCCCTATTTATCCCTTGTTACCTCATGATCTAAACTCAGTATGCAAATATCCCTGTTTCAGAGTAAATGGAGCTTCAAGTGGAACAGAACACAATCAACGCCCACAAAAGTATATAACTAGTGTTAATTGACTCCCAGTTCTCTTTATGTTAATTAAGATGCAAGATATTATTTGGTTTCAAGAGAACAGCTTTCCCTAAAATCTCTGTGAGTCCCCACAACCTGAAATGAACTTTCAGGTATATCCCCACTGAAGTGCAGCTAAACCAGCCTAATTAATTTCCCCAGGACCTTAAAAGGTTATGAAGAACTCCAAAAAGATATCTGTACATTGCAAACAACTAAACCCAAAACAATTGCCCCAAATTGTCATTTGTGTTAACACTGCTTCTCATTTAAGACTGCTAATTAGAAAGGGGAAAAGATAGAAGCCTTTACTCAGTATAGAACTGCACAGAAACCTGGGTTACAGTTTTAATTTTTGTTTTAAATTTTTATTCTGAATTTAGGACAAATTACTGTAGTCTGACTTTCAGGAGCAAAAAAACCATAGGGTTCACATTTATGAAAATAAAATAGTGAAATTCATGGCACAAATATTATGTCTTATTTTCAAAATACCTTATACAAGTTACACTTGTATCATAGGCATATTGAATATTAATGTCAAAGAACCTTAGAAATAGTCAAGACTAGGAAATATTGGCCAGAGATGCTAATTGATTCTTACACAGAAGACCATACAGAGAGTTGCAAATCTAGGAACAGATCCCAGGTCTTCTGCTGATTGTTCCTGAGTATCTCATCTCTGAATTACTTAAAAACCTCAAGTTTGATTCTTCAACTAGTTTGACCAATCTCTGAACTTAAACATGTCCTGCATGCATGTGAATCTGCAGAGGATAAAGATCTCTAAGTATCAATTGATCATTCTATCCAATAGAGCACAAAGTCCAGCTTCCCATTCTATATCAAAACCTCAAGAAATAATAGAAGGTGTATATAAAAATAATATATTTATAATAACACTAGAATAAAAAGAGGCATATTATACATTATATTAGTATATGAATATATCAGAAATTTTGAAAAATTTCCAAGTGCTGAAGGTGGATATGATCAGATAGAAGAAGAAAGTCAAGATTACTTCACAAAACAGGAAAAAGAAATCACTGCTACAAACGCTGGTATCAAGTAACAGCTGATTAACACTTGCTCATTTGTTTTTTCATGTAATCAGATTTTCATAAACGCTTTAATACATTCTGAAATTTCCAGACATAATTTTAATAGTCATAATAAGATCAGATTTGGTAGAGTAAGTTTATTTCTCACTTTTGTAAATTGTAATGTTTTGCTTAAAAGAGAAAAAGGCTATCTTGGTTGTCTCTCTAAAATTGTGTATTATTTTAGATTTGTGTTCACTGTGGTGTGATTAACACTTTTCTAGTTGAAACCATGGCAGATAACTGAGATATAAAGGACAGACCTACTAACCTTATCTTGGCTTATTAATTGCAACCATTAGTCATTAGTAATATTACTTCATTAGGAAAATAAAAAATCCAGGACATACACTACGCGGAATGGTATGCCAGAAGAAAAGGTGTCAACAGGCTTGTCCTAGACAAGCCAGGATGTTTATTCACCCAATTCTAAGCTATTAATAGTCTTTTTATTGGAATAATCCTAACAGTAATCAAGTGCCCATTTATTATTCATGGTAGCCAGCATTGCTTATCTTGATCAATTTTATTCTTTCCACCATGTGATAAACGTATTCTTTGTGATCACTTATTGCTGTATATGAGTCTTTTCTTTGCTATTCTCTTCTTTCCCTGAAGAGAGAGAGAGTCATAGTCTTGATTTTTATTTGGAAGCAAAAATAATTAGGCAGAACATAGGAGGTGAGAAGACAGAAAACACCGTTGCTTCCTACAAATAAATTCTGCTTTTCTCTTTTTCTTCACAACCTCAGTTGAACACCCCCCAAAAAAAGAGTAAATGTATATTTATTGTTTATATAGTCATCAAACCACACAGCTGCTATTAGCAAAATTACAAACTGTAAAGTGAAATGCTTACTGATTAGTTATAACTTAAGATTTTTCCTTTTTGTAAGAATGGATTCTATGTATACATGTCTAATTCACCTATTTCCCAAATCAATAAAAGACTATTTTACACTTTCTGTAATTTTTTCAGTCTGAAACTGGTGTTTCTCAATGAAATAGTGTCTATCTTTAGGCACTTTATTAAGTGTCCTTAGATAAAGAAGGAAAAGGAAAGCTGTGAAGGTAAGTGAATATCAACATCCAATTCCATTCCTATCAGACATGTCTGCAAAAGCCCGCTGTGGAAGGTATTGTAGTAATGATACTCAAGCTATCCAAGAAGACACAGTTCAGAACATTCCACTGAAAAATGATCCATGCATGACGATAATTGTTTTAAAGAAATAACATGCTTCAGGAGTCTTCTGTCCTGACTGTCACTGAAGTATTGTCCCATTTAGGCTTTGTTAACACAAGCCCTTGTGACCCTCTTTTACATTTAAATGTTGATGAAAGGAATCAGTATTGGAAAAAACAGTAACTTCTTACAAGGACTTAGTTTTCAGAGTCCAGAAGTGACTTAAAGACATTTTCAGTTCTATTGATATCCATCATTATTAGTTAAGCAGCTTTAATAACAAATATTGATACAATAATTCCTAAGGAAATACTTATACCAAATTCTAAATAGTGTGAGATTTACAACACAAAGGTTGGAGAATTCAAATATACTTAACAATTCTAAAATATAGACTGTTTTTTGAAATAATTGTTTATAAAATTATTTTCCTGTAAGCTCTTGATAGGCTTTTCACTCTAGCCCATCAGCAAAGCTTTTCTGCCTTGTTGGCAATCCATTCTGGCACTGTGTGTAGATATGGGTGTGGATATGTGCTGATATTCTTTCCAGATTAATTGATTTGTAGTTGTATCAACAATAAATTTACCACTTCAAACTCAGATTGCAAAAAGTCATTTATCATTTCTGCTTTTCTAAAGACCATAAGAGAGTGAAAACATAAGACACAAACTGGGAGAAAGTATTTTCAAATCACACATCTGATATAGGACTTGTATCCAAAATATATGAAAAGCTTTCAAAATTCAATTAAATGGCAACAAGAAATTAAAATGGAAAAATAACTGATATAAATAGTCATTTTACTAAGGATTTAGTAAGTCATTTACAAGGATGGCATATAACACATACAAAGATGCTCAAACTATTTAGACATTAGGGAAATGTGAATTAAACTCATATTAAAACACCAATGCAATGTTATTAAAATCATTAAATTAAAAAAAAAAAAAGCCTGCTCCTATAAAGTGTTGGTGAAGATGTGGAGGAACTGGGGCTCTCTCAGGTTGTTAGTGAGAATGTAAAATGGTTCAACCACTTTGGAAAACAATTGGTGAATTTTTTTTTAAAGTGTAATATACACCTATATATAATCCAGCCATTCTGCTCCTAGTTTACTGAAGAAGAATGAAGCATATGTCCATACAACAAAATGTACATGAGTGCTCAAAGTAGCTTTATTTTTAAGCGCTCCAAACTAAAAACAATTCAAATGTCCATAAACCCATAAATGGAAGAACACAAATGGAATAATGCTCAGCAATAAACAGAGGTGAATTATTGACATATACAATAGCATGGATGGATTCTAAAGTCATTACGCTGAGCAAAAGAAATTAGACTTCTCCACCTAAGAAAAAGTACATATTGTGTAATTTCATTTATGTAAAATTCTAAAAAAAAATACAAACTAATTTAGAGTGAGAGAATGCAAATCACTGATTGGCTGTGGATGGTGGCGGCATTAAGGAGCACAAAGGAAGGATTAGAAATGGGCACAGGGAAACTTTGGAGGATATATGTTTATTGTTTTGATTATGGTAATGGTTGTATAGGTGTATGTGTATGTGAAAACTTATCAAATTGTACACTTTACATGCAATTTATTTCACATCGATTATATCTCAATAAAACTGTTAACATGACACTAATCATTGTTTTCCCATCCAAGAGGCCCAGGGAAAATCCAATACCAATTATTATTAACCCACCTGGCCCTTTGAGTATCATGTGATGTTCTTAACTGTATCTTTCTAAGAATATAACATGCGCTTATTTTTCAGCGCATGTTAATTAGAGTTGAAATACTCCTGATTTGAGTCACTTTTGTTTAGTAATGTAAGTCATACAATTTTTATCATGAATATTTCTATTTCTTGTGACTATAACTCTTACAGTTACAAATGCAGTAGCAATAAAATTGATGTTACATATAATTGGATGTAAAAAGAGGTCATTGAATTTGTTCAACAGGCAGGACCTTGGTTTATTAAATAATTATTTATAGAGATGTTATAAGCACACAGTACGTTTTAGAGCAGCAGTCCCGAACCTTTTTGACACCGAGGACTGGTTTCATGGACGACAATTTTTTCACGGGCAGTGGAGGTAGGGGTAGGCGGAGATCAGGCGGTGATGTCAGCGATGGGGAGGGGCTTGCGCACCTGCCGCTTGCCCGCCCCTCACCTCCTGCTTTGCAGCCCGATTCCTAAGTTTTATAGAAGATAATTTTTCCACGGATGCGTGGGTGGTGGCGGGTGCTGATACTGGTCCGCGGCCTGGGGGTTAGGGATCACAGTTCTAGAGGTTATAGACTAATAAATTGAGACTAAATATAGACAGCTGTAACAATATACTGCCCATGAAAACCATAAAATTAAATACAAAGTTGAGTGTTTTCACATATTCTGAAAAATGTTTGCAATAAAAATAAATGTACAATTACATGACTAAACATTTATTTAAAATTCCTATTCTGTTTATGCCTTCAATTTCAGGCATAGTTTTGACACACAGTAAATGTTTAATAAATGTTACACCTCTTCATCTGACATAATTACACAGTTATTTTTTTCTAGGAAAGTGACTTCACTGTCATTTATGATTTATTTTGGAAGGGTATCATATAAACTGAGGTCATTACACCTCTGCCTGCCAGACAGAGCACATGCAACTTAATTCAACCATTTATTGAAGACACAAAAAATGTTTTCCAGAAACTGTGCTAGGTATTGAGCATCTCCAATCTTCACAATTTTAGGAATAAATAACCTAAAATACAAAAAAGTTAAATAGCTCTTTGCAAAATTTATAAATTTGAAATATGAAAGAGAGGGATTTGAACTTAGATCTGTCTGGCACAAAATTTCCAATCTCTCCTGCTTTTTATGAAACTAAGAAAAAACAGTTAAGTACAATATTATCTGTGTGTAATTTCAGTGAAAATACTACTCAGAAAAGCATAACATTAATTAAGTGAATATTTAATTATTCTCTGAAATTGACAAAATAATCCCATAGTTACCTACCTGCAGAGGTAGAGTCATTATATATACACATTCCAATCAACAAGTGGAAATACATATAATTGTTTAAAAAAACTTTTTCACAGTGTAAAATCTCTAAGCTATCAAATGTTTGATAATATACACAAAATACATATAGAAAATAAAGTACTAATTATATGAAACATGACTTTTTAATTATTTTATGAGATTCAATCTGTTTTTTTATTTCATTTTTTTGGTCTTTTTGTTAAAAAGCTTTTTCTAATGGATGAAGAAAGCTTGTGTTGCACTTTTAACTCTCCTTTTGTAGATTTTTTCAGTAAATATTTATCGAGAAAATACTATGACTTAAATGAAAGGCTTCTAATTTACATGAAATGTACACTCTTGATAGCTCCTTTTATCGCGAGTTGAAATCTCTCAGGTCTGAAGCTTAAAATCAAGATCCTTTTTATGAAACAACCTTTGGTTCACATCAGTTTGCCAGGTTAAAAATAAAATATCTTGTGAGAAAGTTCCTCACTCTTGGCAGAGGATTTGAAGCTTTATTTGGAATACTAGTAAATGTCTTTGAATCTGTGTTTATTGATTCCACGTGATTAAGGCCTGTGAGGTCAAAATGCACTGGGATTACAGCTCCAGGAAAAAACCTGCATCGCTTTATACTTGAATATCTTTCCAGGTGAACTTTAGTTTGGCATTCAAGCAAGTTTCTAAGTTTGTTTTGACCTTGAATTTTTCTTATTCTTATCTGGATGAGTGTGTGTGTGCGTGCGCGTGTGTGTGTGTGTGTGTACAGGCACTTTCCTCAAGGGAAATTTTGTATTATTCTTTATTTATCTGTATATAATATTTTATATTCGCCTCTTAAGTTAAATATATTTTAATTTAAACATCAATGTCTATATTTAAGGCCACATTACAAATATGAATTCTAATAGTAAGATACTCCTTTTTTTATTTAACTTTGAATTATTTTAACTTTTGCAATTCATCAATGGATCATAGCAGAGGAACACGAAAATAAAGGTCTGTTAATTTCAGTTTTAGCCATGTAAAATTAGGAGGTTTTATTAATAGAAGACATAGGTGAAAATTCATGCATGCAGGGCTAGACTCATTGTGATATAACAACAAACAAAAAATCTAGCAACCACCATAAGATTACATAAAAATATCGTAGCAAAAATAAAATACTCGCTGCAAATACATCACTGCAAAAATAAATAAATGAATGAATACTGGCTTCAGTGGGAATTCTGGAGCTGTCTGTGGGAGACAAAGTCTCTACAAGTTGGTCCCATTTCTGAAAGATTCAGGAAATACTGCAGTCAGAAGCCAGGGTTCTCTTTTTCTGTGCCAAGTTGTACCCATCATTGCTGAGCTGTAGGTTCTGTCATTGAGCTTTGAGAACTTAAAATGATGCCTGGTTTTTGTTATGCCCATGCCACAGTTGGAGTTGGGGGGATGCTTCAAATGGGAAAAATTATGAGATAGAAAAATGAAATAATGAAATTATTAAGTTTAAAGAAAAGGGTTTTCAGGAGGAAAATAAAGAGAAGTCTTCCAATATCTGAATGTTTGCATCATGTATGTTAGTCTGTGTCCAAAGAATATGCCCTCTTTGAATGAAATAGCTTATAATCCATTTTGTAAGGCAAATCTGGTATTACAACCACACTGAAGAAAAACAAATACATATTCCAAACTACATAGTAGAAAATCTCCTGTCACATTGTGATCTAAAATCTTAGCATCCTCAAAAATATAAGCCACTGTTAACTTTAGATGTCTGTTTATTTTCGTAAAGGATTATAAAATTTTGGCAGCAAGAGATCTTGAAAATATATTGATTTTTCCAATAGCATGTTATTCTCCTGAGCAAATTGATTTGATTTTTATTTTTTATAACTGAATGGATCTATAGTAAATAGGTCATAGTAATATATTTTTTGAATAGCATCTTGGTTCAAGTACTACTCACTCCATCAAAGGTTAGCTGTGTGATTTTAGACCAATCACAACTTTATTGGAGTTTATTTTTTCAAATACAAAATGTAGATAACACTTTATCTACTTCATTTGTGTATTCATTCAAATATTATGCATTAAATGTCTGTGTATTTAGAACTTTCTGTGTTTCATGAAAGATTTAAGATATCTTATAAAAATCCACATTATACCTCAAGATAAAATAGTGCTTGACCCATAGCTGATATTCAATAAGCACTTGCTTTATTAATGCAAAAATAAGAAAATAAAGCGAGCAGGAGAGGTGTTGAAAGATAAAATGGACAGTTATGTAATGTGCAAAAAAATGCATAAAAAGGCAGACATATTTATACACTTGGTAGTGATGGATTCCAAATTCAGTTTCAGATTTCTAACAGTGCAAGGATGAGGACAAAAAAATAAATAATCTACTGAGGATTCACTGGATTCAGACTATAATCTATCATTTATGGCTTCAAAGGATGGAGGCTATACAATATTATCTATAACACCACTTTTACAGTAAGTACATACAATAGCAGTCTCTTTGCATTCTTCAATTGAGGTATCACCTTCTCCTCAAAATGAGCTGCAGTCAAAGTGAACCTAGAAACTCCAATGAGACGCATTCTAGATATCTGACTCTCTCACTGCCTGGATCAATCCGTGGACTTTAGAGTATATAAAGGAAAGGATGGACTACATGTCTTTTTGAAAATTGAGTTGTAAGCATGCTGTTATGGAAATGGTAGACATTTGGGCCTTGCAATAATAAAATTAAATAATGAAATAAAAGGGCTGTTATATATAGCAATGAAATATAAATGACTGAGGAATCATATTTTTTTTATTTGTTAGGGAATATTATAGGTCACTGACACACCTGCAATCAAGTTATAATATAAAATACACAAGAACAGAGCTCACATTTTATTTTTCTTCCAGCCATCACAGTGTTGAGAGCACTGTCTGAAGAGTGGGCATTCCACAAACATCTGATGGATTACTGATTAAGTCTTTATCAACTATTCGTAACTAAAGAGCAATAGCTCAGTTATCACATTTTGTAAATGAGATCGTTCTCTCTTGCTGTTCTTCTATGACCCACTAACTGATTTCTACCATTTTCACATACAAATTAGAGGCCCCTGCCTCTAATTTGAGATGGTTAGTGGCAGGAAACCCTTTGAAGGCTGGCTGCCTTAATTAAATTATATTAGCTCATAAAAATAGTGTCTGCAGAGAGGTTAAAAGCAGCGAATGGCCTCCAATTTTCCCCAACTCTGATCTGCAGTTTAAATAATTATAATCATAACAAAACTCCTGGGGGGGGCAATTTATTAAAACATAAAAAATTATATTGTGTAAAGCCTTTTACTCAGAGTTTCTACTTCTAAGAAATTATCAAAATAAAATGAATAAATAAGTATACAAACATTTTAAAAAGTCCCAACATTGTGTATCAAAGCACTGTTTTTATACAATAAAAGGAAAAATTTAGAGCCAGAATATTGGAGTTTAGGTAATTAATGTTATAATACTTACATAAAACCATTATTCACTCAGTTTCATTAACTGGATTATGTTCATAATAGTTAAAGTGAAAAGTAAGTTAAGCAGATGGTAAATATCATGGTATCTTACTTTTTATCAAAACAAGGAAAAGTATCTGAAATTTAAAGATGATGTTAAAAGTAGCATCTACTAAATTGTTACAGAAATTGTCATTAAACATTTGACAGTCATGAATTTTCCTTAAAAATGATTACATAGCATAAAATTTTAGTTTCTAGAGGGAATATTTTCTTATTTCTAACTGTAGGTTTAGAATTATTTGTTTTTCCTATTGCAGATATTTCCTCTTGTAAGTAGTGGCGATGATAAATTATTTTATTTATTAATTACTACAATTGGTTATTACTGAGTATTGTAATTATACCAGTTTTATCGCAACCCTTTCATTCATATATCATTTATTTGCTATCTACCTGTAGAATTAATTGGGTTACTAGCATTCGTAAGATTAAACAAATAACCTTTAAGTAATACATTTAAATTTTATTAATAATTATATTTTGGTCCTTTATATTGCAAAAATATAAGCTTTTTAAAGAAATTTTTTATGTGAGCATGAATTAAAAGCTGAAAATTAATTTTTAATATTTCTGATGTTGGAAGATGATAACTCTAAAATTATAACAATATCTATGATAAACATTTAAGAATATTTTTGAAGTAATTCTGTGAGGTTCCAACTATATGCAGAAATATTACAAAAAAATATGTACATGTATGTATAAAGTAGATATGCATATACAGGCTTATACATTTAATTTCTAATATTTTGAGTATAAACGTGAATACAAATATATATTTTAATATAATATATTTAATATATACTTACTATGTGTATATATAGACATACACATATATATTTAATATAGATCAATAGGCAAAAACAATCACACACAAACACATACACACACATGAGGCCATAATGTTAAAAATGCTTTGGAAAATATTTATAAATTATCTTCTTTAAGCAGAGTGCAAAGCTTCAGAAGTGGGGATCATTCCAGTGAAATTTAAATACCAAAATTGACTGATCTTTACATTCAGAAGTTGAAATCAAGATGAATCTTTATCTTTGTAGATTATCAGTAATGGTGACAGAAAGCTTAAAAATATTTTGGCATATCGCTATGAGCAGGAGCTTATACCGACAAAGTTGGCCAAAACATATCCTTGTGGAGAATTGACAGCACGAATGGTTCCAATTTTTAATGGCCTGCCTATAAAAAAATTCTTCTTGGGAGTTTAATTTTATAACTCAGTGTGAGGTTTGGCAAAGCATATCATCTTACTTTTTTTGGTCATTCTTACTTGTAAGAACCTAGGTTATTACTACCTCTGCCTAAGATAAATGTGACAACTTCAATTGCTTTTCGTCTTCCAAAGTTCATTGAATTCTCTCATCCAATATTATCTCCTGTTCTTTTAATCACTGGAGGTTATGAGTTTGTCTTTTTTTTTTTTTCCTTTTTCTTTTTCTTACTATGATTTTAAGGATGCCATTAATGGAATAGAAAATAAAAGCCCTGTTTTTAAAATAATTATGGAAAATGCAAATTTATTACAGAAAACAATTATAGAAAACATGAAATTAAAATAAAATGTGCTTCTGTTGTTGAATAGTAATTGAATTATTTTGAGAATATTAATAAAATTTTAATGATAGAAATAAGTTGTTTTCCTTTTAATTTCTCTCCTTTCCCTTCTGTAACTAATAGAAAGATTGTTTCACTTTCTACACTTTCTGTAATTATTTTGAAAATACAGCTCCTATTTTCTATTCCATTAATGGTTTCCTTAAAATGCTCTCCCAGTAGTTTCACTTTTTTTGGCATCCATTCTCTTCTTCACATATTTGTTTAACTCTTCTTCTAGTACTATAATGATTTCAAAGGTAAATTCCACATTTCAGATTATATTAGGCAATTCCTTAATTTCCACCTCCAATTTATAGATTTAGATGTGTTAGAAACTCTTATTGTCTCCCAATATTTATGTTTTTCTTCCCATCTAGGCTTTAGATTTGTCCCTTGCATTTAGTGTGCCCTTCTGCTTAAGTTTGTGTCAATGACAAATTGTGCCAAATATTAGATAGACTTCATGGAAATCTCATTAAATAAAGCTTGAAATCATTCCCCTATCCTTTTGTTTTGTTTTGTTTTCTTCCTATAACTGAATGATGGCTATGCTGGCTCTAACCACAGTAGACTTCTTGGATTATAAGGTGACCTTGAGGCTAGATGCTTCTTTCTGAGAATGGTAAATTTAAAAATCAAAGCTTGAGTCCCCATGGACCACAGAACCGCTATGTCATGCCCGTACTGCCTAATGTCAGGCACATATTACATGAGAGAAACATCTTTCTAATTTTAGGGAATTTTTATTTCAGAAGTTGGAGTTTTATATGGCTGAATTGAATCCTAACTGATACACTGTATTTCTCTAATTGTGAAGAACTCTCCTTCTTTATAAAAACCAGTGCATTAGTGCATTAGGAATCTTGATGTCTGTTCCTTTTCTGTAGTAATCTCTACTTTTATGTGTGTCTAATATTAATTGGGTTAATTACATACTTGTTTTTTGTACTATTCTTTAGTTATAGTCAATTATGAGGAAGGCTTATTAATTTTTATTACTAAACTATCAAAATTCTTCATGTCATATTATTGTAACTTGAGGATTTCTCTAAATTTGCCTTGATATTTTAATGTTGAATTCTGAAGGTCTTTTTGTAAATTTCAGTAGCATTTTCTATCCACTATTTTAGTGATACATATCTCCCCTTATCTTAAATATGCTATTTTGGCATTAATATCTGATATGAAATCCTCCTTTGAAATTACTTATTTGTGCATCCTATTCTTTCATGCAAATTTATTTAAATATTAGATGCATTTCTCTTTTTTTAATCTACCACATCAGTATAACTTCTCTTTTAATGGCCATAAGTATAATGAACAAATCTATGTAACAGGATAACTTTTATGTTCTAGTTTTACATTTATAGATATATATTTTTATATTAGCCTCATCTGCCAGATAATGATTGAAAATAAAATTTGTGTTACTATTAAGGAGGCGAATGACTACTTGTTTTATATATATATATATATATATTTCCAATTTTTTTGATAATTTAAAAAAATCTTTATTCAGTACCATTCACTTTTCCTGAGGTAACAAATTTTTTTTTTTAAATTGAAAGCTTTTAAAGAGTATTGCAGACTAGCAAATTAAGTCAGTAAAATGCCATTTATTTTACTGAAACATGTATTTGCTGAGCTAAAATGTCATGTTAATTATCAATGATTTTTTTCTTTATTCTTACACTTTAGTTGCCAAAACACAGCAATCATTAACACTCAGAATTATCACTAGAGGTTTTAGATACATGCTCCCTTTTAATACGTATTTCTATATCTGTTCCCTTCCCCGAAACAAGAGTAATCACAAACTTTCTGGGAAACCTATCTTATAAATAAAACTACTTTAATTTAGCTAAATTCATAGCTATTTACAATGCTCTATTTAGTTGTGTCCAACATATTTATCTAAGGTGAGTCTGTTTGGCCTCTGTGGGTACCCAGGCATTTCCTCTGCTTCTGTATAAATGTAAGGCCTAAGGCTTAAAATTAAGAAAAGAGTTCTGTTTAAAACTCCAAAGAAATTGTTGTCTTTCCCAAAAGAAAAAAAAAAGAGAGACAGAAAATATTATTTTTTGAAACTTCGCAAAGGCCTATTTATTATTTAAAACAATGGGATAGTCACAATTTCCAAGGTCCCCAAACTGAGTATTTTTAAGTTATATAATTTAATACAAAATTTAAGTTATATTATACAACTGAATCTTTATTTTCATTCCTATTATCCCATCTTCTACAGAAAACCCTATGACAAATACAAAAAGTAAAATTATTTATTGTGTTTTGAGTTTATTTGTGTGTGTTGGTACACTAAGGCCATGACGTCGGTCTGCTTTTTTCAATCTGCTAATTCAGGGAAAATGCAATATCTAGACAATTCTGAAAATGGTATTCTGACGCTTTGAACAAATTCCCACTGAGTAAAAATAATAGTATTTGATACAGGAAGTAAACTCTAGCAAAATACTTACAGAATAGTAAATAATAATTTCTTATGTTGACGTCTGACACTTCATCATGAATTCCCACAAAATATCTCCTTTGGTTCACTTCAATCCTGCATGCTAGGGAATAGAAATGCATAATGTACTAGGTAACATACCCTGATTCTGAACCCAAGAACACTGAGCTGTGTTCTGAATACTGTAAGCATGCTCCAAAAGGCTTACCTGCTCCTAGAGAAAGAAATTTGATTTCAAAATATGTTCAAAGAAGTTCCGTTAATCTCCCCACTGTAAGCTTTATCTTGAAGGTTTGGGGACTTCTTCAACAGCTAGCAACAACTGTGCTAACATAAATAAAGATGAAAGCTTTATTTTTTTTAATCCATTCAGAAAATTGTATTTCAGTAGAGTTGTGTAGAGTGGGTCATCTGATCCATACCCATGCCTCTAGGTGAGATGATGCTATGACTAGCTACATTTCAGATCATCGGGAGAACCTACACATAGCAAGATTATATATGTGTGTGGACATTTGGGTCAGATGAGGGTTGCTTTAATGGGCTCCAAAAAGGTTTGTCAATTTTGTAAATGATGCCCTTGGGTATGTTACTGAATCTTTCAGAGTTTCTATTTGCTGTACTTAAAATATAAGAGATGATATATAAGTAGCTGACACATAGGAAATGCTTGTCTGTATAATTTGACTCTTTTTTTTTTTTTTACTAAGCAGTATTAACTAATACATTATTGTAGCAATTCTTGAGTAATAATTACTGTTGTACAAATGTTTAAATGATGTCATACTGTTTAGTTCTATTTCCTTTATTATGATTGTCTCTTTTAGTATGTTCAGAAGGTAATTTATAAATGTGGTTTTGTTTACTACATTGATTTATTGTAATGCATTACTAATAAGTGATCTAAATATAAGTTATTTAAACTTCTAAGAAGGTACTTTATTAGAAGACTGTAGACAAGCCATACTGATACTTAATTAGACGTCAGATCATTGACTGATCTTACAGATATTAGGTAAGGTTCAATAAACGATACATTGAAATCTACTTCTGGAAAATTTTAAATATTTATTTCAGTCCTAATTATTTTGTAATGATTGTGTGCTAGTAATATTAAGATAAACTTTTATTTAAACTCCAGATCTTCAGTTATGAATACAACCCTTCACATCCTACTATTGCAGCATTTTTAAGTCTTTCTGGATCAAGTCAACACTTCATTTGATTTTCAAGAGCTTCATTTTTTCAACACTTCATTTGATTTCCAATATCATATTTAGCAATATGCTTCTTCTTCCTCTACCATGAGTGAGGATCCTGCAGCCTCAAGGCCACACGTGGCCCTCTAGACCAAATGCTGCCCCTTAACCAAATCCAAACATCACAGAACAAATTTCTTTATTAAAAACATTTGTTCAGAACAAAATTTGGATTCAGTTAAAGGGCTGCACTGAGGGATCCAGAAGGCCACATATGGCCCCAAGGCCGCAGGTTCCCCTGGCCCACTATATGACTCAACCCCTCACTCTGTTCTTTTGCTCAGTTGCTTCTGCTGAAATACAAACTATTCCACATAACCTTAATCCTGCCAGATTTTCAAGGCTCTTTCTCTAATGGGCAGGTACTAATCACTCATCTCTTTGACTGAACTTCTCTACTATTAAACGATTGATGCTATACTAAAACTTATTTTCCTTTTGACACACATTCTGCTAAAAAATTGGAAATGTTAATTTTTAATAATTATACATATTTATTGGGTACATAGTTATGTTTAGATACATATCATGTTTAGTAATCAGGTCAGGGAACTTAGCATAATCCATTACGTCAACATTTATCATTTCTTTGTATTGGGAACATTCAATATCCTCTTTGTAGCTATTTGAAACTGTATGATATATTATTGTTAATAGTAGTCTTACTAAAGTGTTATAGAACACTGCAACATATTCTTCCTACATAGCTATCATTTTGTACCCTTTAACAAATCTCTCCCCATGCCTTCCTTCCCCTTGTGCTTCCCAGTTCTAGCATCCTCTATTCTACTTTTTATTTTTATGAGATCAGCATTTTTTTAGCTTACATACATGAATGAAAACATGCAGTGTTAAATATCTGTTTCTAGCTTATTTTACTTAACATAATTTCCTTCAGTTTCATCCATGTTGCTGTGAAGGACAAAATTATATTCTTTTCTATTGATGGATACTATTCCATTGTGTATATATACCACCTTTTCTTTATCCATTCATCTGTTATTGAACACCTTGGTTGATACTATATCTTGGCTATTGCAAATAGCACTGTAATAAACGTGACGATGTAGATGTCTCTTCGATATATTGATTTCCTTTTTTTTTTTTTTTTTTTGGATAAATGCCAGTAGTGGAATTGTTGGATCATATGTTAGTTCCATTGATAGTTTTATGAGGAACCTCCATAGTGCCTCTACTGGTTTACATGTCAACCAACAGTATGAGTTCCTTTTTCATCATATCCTCACTAAGGTTTGTTATTTTTTGGAATAGCCATTCTAACTGAGATGAGATAATACTTCATTGTGGTTTTGATTTGCATTTTCCTGATGTTTAGTGGTTTTGAACATTGTTTTCATATATATGTGGGCCATTTGTATGTATTCTTTTGAGAAATATCTGTTCAGATAATTTTTCCATTTCTTAATTAGATTGTTTCTTTTCTTTGGTGTTGAGATATTTGAGTTCTTTGTATATTCTGGATATTTTGGAATAGTTTGAGAAAAATTGATATCAAATCATTTTTAAAGCTTCTGTAGTACCTGTGAAGCTATCTGGTCCTGGACTTTGTTGGGAGACTTTTTTACTGGTTTGATCTTGATACTTCTTATAGGTGTTTTATGTGTTCTATATCTTCTTGCTTCAATCTTGGTAGGAGGTAGATGTGAAGAAATTTATCATTTTTTCCAGGTTTTCAAATTTATTGTCATACAATGTTCATAGCGGTTTCTAATGATTTTATATATATATATATATATATATATATATCTGGGGCATTCATTGTCACTTCTATTTTTTTGTTTGTTTCTGATTTTATTTATTTGGGCCTTCCTGGTTTTTTTTCTTAGCCTGGATAATAGATGGTCTATTTTGTTTATATTTTGAAAAAACTCACTTTTTGTTTCAATGATCTTTTGTATTGCTTTTTTAGTCTCAATTTCATTTATTTCTACTCTGATTTTTATTATTTCTATCTTTCTACTTGTTTTGGATTTTTTTTCTTTTCTGCATTTTTTTTTTTTTTTTTTGCTTTTCTAGTTCCTTAAGATGCATTGTTGTGTGGTTTCTTTGAAATCTTTCTCATTTTTTTATATAGTCATTTATTACTATGAACTTGCCTCTTAATACTGCTTTGACTGTTTCATATAGGTTTTGGTATGTTATGTTTTTATTCTAATTTGTTTCAAGTAATTTGGAAATTTCATTCTTAATTTACTCCTTCACCCATTGGTCATTCACCAGCATGTTGTTTAATTTCCATGAATTTGTATAGTTTTAATTTCCTCTTTTTATTAACTTCTAGTTTTGTTTTACTATTCTCAAATAAGATACTTGTTATAATTTCAATTCTAAGAATTTCTAAGATTTTTTTGTGTGCTAACATATTATCAATCCTGGACAATGTTACATGTGCTAATGAAAAGAATGTATATTCTGTAGCTATTGGGTGAAATGTTCTATAAATGATTATTAGATACATTTGTTCTGTGTTGCAGTTTAAATCAGATGTTTCTTTATTGATTATTTTGTCTAGATTATCTGTCCAATGATGAGAGTGGGGTGTTGAAATCCCCAACTATTATTATATTGGGGTCTGTATCTCCCTTTAGACTTAATATTTGCTTTATATATCTGCTTGCTCCAGTGTTGAGTGCACACGTATTTATAACTGGTAAATTCTCTTGCTGAATTGATCTTTTTATTATTACATGATGTCTTTCTTCGTCTCTTTTTACAGCTTTTGACTTGAACTCTCTTTTGTTTAAGTGTAGCTACTCCCACTCATTTATGGTTTCATTTTGCTTGTAGTATTTTTTTCCATCCCTTCACTTTTTCTATGTGTGTCTTTACGGGTAAGATGAGTTTCTCATAGGCAGAATATAGTTTGGTCTTATTTTTAATCCACCCAGAAAGTTTATGTCTTTTAAATGGGGAATTTAATCAATTTACATGCAAAGTTATTGTTGATATGTGAGTATTTACTTTGGAAAGTATATTGATCATCTTCTGTATTTTGTTTGTTTTGTTTTGTTTTGATTTCCTTTTTCCTTACTTTCTCTCTTATTGTTAATTTTTGCACTTAGAAGGTTTTCTATAGTGATAAGTTTTAGTTCCTCTCTCTTTCTCCTTTGTGTATTTACTCTACCAGTTAATTTTATGGTTTTACATATTTTCATGATGATGGTTACCATCTTTTCACATCCAGATGTAAGACTCCATTGATCATTTATAATAAGGCCAGCCTAGTGATGGTTAATTTCTTTAGTTTTTCTTGTCTGTGAAAGATTTTATTTCTCTTTAATTTCTGAAGGATAGTGTTCTTGAGCATAATATTCTTAGATTTGAGGGTTTTTTTGTTTTTGTTGTTTAATTTAAGTACTTTAAATATACTATTCCACTCTCTCTTATACTGTAAGGATTCTGTTGAGAAATCTACTCTTAATCTAATCAGGGTTCCCTTACATATGACCTCACACTTTTTGCTTTCTGTTTTTGGAATTCTTTCTTTGTCTTTGACTTTTGTCAATTTGACTGTAATGTTCCTCAGAAAGGACCTGTTGGAGTTTAGTCTATTTGGGGATCTTTGATCTTCCTACACCTAGATGTTCATCTCTTCCCAAATACTTGGGAATTTTTCAGCTATTGCTTTATTAAATGTTTTCTATACCTTTTCCATTTGCTTGTCCTTTTGGAACACCCATAATGTGAATATTTGTTCACTTCATGATGTCCCCTAAATCCTGTAGACTTTTTCACTCTTTTTCCCCCCTTTGTTTACATGTGTTATTTTAAAAGATATATCTTCAAGTTCAGAAATTTTTTCCTCTGCTTGGTCTAGTCTGTTGTTGATGCTCTTGTTTGTATTTTTTATTTCATTCATTGAGTTCTTCAGCCGTAAAATTTGTTTAGCTCTTTTTTATGATGTCTATCTCTTTGTTAAATTTCTCATTCAAATCATGAAGTATTTTCTTAATTTAATTGAATAGTCTATCCCTATTCTCATATATGTCATTGAGCTGCCTTAAGATTATTATTTTGAATTATTTTTCTGACATTTTGTATATTTCCTTATGATTGGGGTCTGTTCCTGGAGAATTATGTTTCTTTGAGGATGTCATTTTTTTTTTTTTACTTTTTCATTTTTAATGTGTTCTTATGTTGATTTCTATGTGTCTGGTGGAATAGTCACCTTTTCCAATTTTATCAAGTAGGTTTCACAGGAGAGACCTATTCATTTACATGGGTCTTGGTGTGGTAGTTCTGTTGGGTGCGTTGGTTTTGGTTGGAGGTGGATACAGTAGTATTATCTCCCTGTAGTTTCATCAGCTGTAATCCATGCTAGTGATGTTTGCAAATGTCTCATTGCCTAGTGTGAGAGAATGTGCATCAGTGGTGGTACAGCTTTGCCAGAGGGGCCTTGCAAATTTGTTTCTTATGTTACAAGCACATGTATGCACATGGTTGGTTGGCCAATTTTTGTCTGGTTTGCTGGAGCTGGGGCCATGGCACTTTTACTGTGGCTGAGGGCCTAAGCATACATTTGCTCTGCCAGCCTGGGGTTTGTCTATAGGGACAGCCTTCAGGGCTATTTCTCAGTCCTTTGATATATGTGCATGCCAGTTTGCTGTCTTTGAGTCTGTCTGCTGGAGAGCCTACAGGGCTGTTTTGCAGGCCCAGGATATGTCCAATGGCTTCTTACCTTGCCTGGGTGTGTTTCTGATAGTTTCACTCACAAGATTGTTTTTCAGGCCTGGGACATGGACATATAGCTGCTTGCTCAGCCTGAAGTCATGCCTGCCAGTCATAGCTCTCAAAGTTTTTGTCAGGCCCTGAACACAGATGCAAGAGCTCCTCAACTGGCCCGGGAGTGTGTCTGCCAGGGTCAATCTTTGGGGCTGTTTTTCAGGCCCTGATTCCAGGTAAGGGGCTTTGGGCAGGCTAGAAGTGTGTCTCCAGGAGTGATGGGCACTGCAGGCCCTGGGCACAGGCATGTAGCCACTTTGCATGTCAACCGCTCAGTCACTCAGGGACCTCTCCTGCTTAGGGAAGAGTGAACATAGGTTTGGCTTGCTCAATGACAGTCTTACACTGGAAGATACTGCTGGACTGTTCCTCCATCTACAAGTCCAAGTGGCAAGGGCTCGTTACCCTTTTGTGCAGGACTCAGACTCCCCACAACTGCGGTTGTAGTGTTTAACCATCCATGTGGGCTTGGTAGAATGAAAATGGGGCAGCAGCATTGGAGAGGTGCACTGGCTACAAGCCTCCAGTGGAGGGCACACTCCAGAGGTGGCTGAGGTCTCAAGATGGCATCATACTGCAGCAGCTTAGCCCAGAGGGGCTGGATAGGTGGTGGTAGGTGCATAACTTGCGTTCCTAATCTGTAGTAATGCAACTGTGTGAATTCCTGGCAGCTCTTCAATCTGGGCTCAAGGCTTGTGAAGATTGTGGGACTCTCCTAATATAAGGACTATAAGTATTTGCAGTGGCAGTAGGAGCTGGTAGGGTTCTGTTGCTTACTGTTTTCCCCACAAAGGGAAGTCCCTCCCGTCTCCATGCTGATTCAATCTGTGGGAAAGAGACAGAGCTGTGGAGGCAAAGTGCCTCCACACTGCACTCCTGGGCTTCCAATCATCACAGGTATATCGTTACTCTCTTGCTACACTCCTCTCTGTGTACTCTCACTGTGACACTCCAGTCAAATCTTAGCTATTTATCTACTGTTCTGTTTTTTCTCGTGGTGGAGGGGCAGTGCCAAATGTCTCTAGTCAGTCATCTTGCTTCTAAATTGGAATATAATGGTTTTTTGTGGTATCCCATTTCTTGAGATTGCAACTTGAGGGAAGGAAGAAACAGAGTAAGAGAGTCTTCAGGGTCTACAATATCTGCCTGAATGAAAACAATCTGTACCTACAAGTTATTTAATTATTCATGCCACTGCTTTATTGCTGGATTCTATACCTTGAAACCATTTTTAAAAGTATTTTGAGTAAAGTATTACAAAAGCATACTATTTGACAAAATTAAGTTTGGATAAACTGAGAAGACGAAGCAATAACGTGGCCATTAATGGAGTTTAGAGTATGCAGAAAACTTACATAAGCAATATAAAAGTCATTTTACTTATTTGCTCCTGGTAATAATAACAAATATTTTGCAAGCTTAAAAAAGTGAAATTCTTGCCATCACATACTCTTATTTTATTGTATAATAAAAGTTAGATAATTCCCTGAATGAAATACTTTAAACTGCATAAGAGAAATTGAGCAAACATATCCTCATCAGACATCTATTAGATGTATAATTATGCAAAATTCTCTCTATTTATAGTACATGGAATATTGCACTTTCCTTATACTCTAAGAGTTTAAATTCAAGTTGGCAAGGCTAGCATGCACAGATATGCTGTGAAATGCATTAAGAAAGAGTGACAAGCTAAAAATTAAATAGGTGGTAACATATATAATTTCCTGACATCATTTTTTAACAGAAATAATTTGCATTAGACAGAGTACAGAGTAGTAATACAGAGAATACAGAGATAAGACATACTACTTTTCCATGTGTATTTTCTTTATTTTTGAAGGACAGAAATTTATTGTTTTGGTTAAATAAGTACTTTGGGTCACGATTTTTTTTTTTTTAGACTTTTGTGTTCTCTGTCTTTCATTATTAACTTTTTCATTGAGTAGTTACTTCAATAGAAGTTCATGGGTACTATGAACCCTGAGTTTTCACCTTTCAGAATTCTGCTCTCACAGTTACATCTCTCAACATTTTGTAACAGTTTCATTGTCTTTCAGTATGGAGTCCAACTATGCATAAATCTGAGGCTCATCTAGTGTTTGATCTGTTCAAGGTAGCATGATGTTTTCAGACTTACATCATTGAAAGTCTCTTTATTCTTGAAATCAATTTCTTAACCAAGCTGTGTCTCATCCATGATTTTTCTGCATTCACACTTCCTTGATTGTAATGTCACCTTTAATTCTACATGCTATGTTTTTTCTCATGGATTCAGAATTTTTTCTATATGAATTTAAATATTTTTCTTTTGATTTTTTTTTCTTGTATTTTCTATAGCAGGTGTCCCCACAGTGCCTGCACAGAAGATAAGACAGGACTGGAATCTGACTGACAGAATTTGAATCTTGGCTTCAGAATTTGAATGTCTCTAAGTAAATCATCTACATTTTCTCTGCCTCAATTTTTTCAATTATAAAATGAAATAATAGTGTTACATAGGGTAAGTTTTATGTGAATGAAATAAACTAATACATGTACAGACACTTTGAATAATCTAGACAAATATTTGGAGCTTGGTTTATGAAAACTGTAATTATTATTCTTATACTCCCTTTTTGCTTCATCACTTTTGCCTGCCCTCCACATTGATTAGAGTCTACTAGCATTCATCTCTTTATCTTTTTCTTCTTCTCATGCTGTGATTTCATGACTTTGCACTAATTCAGAGGTTCCTTTTCAGCTCTACCTTACTCCTTTGTGTTTTCCATTATTTCTTATTTGCTTAGTGGTATACTTAAGATATTTATTTTATTTCCTTATAGCTGCAATCTCATTCTGTTGTTTTATCATGTGATATTCAAATTATACTCATTGAATCATGTTAATACTGAGTTGTTCAATAGAATGATGAATCTATGGAGAATAGTCTTCTGTTGTTTGTGTAATATTCCATTTATAAATCATTTATAAATTGTTGCAATATCATTCTTATTGTTTCTTCCATTTATCATCTTTCCTTTCTACCTTCCTCCCTTCTCTTCTGGAGTCTGTTTGTATAGTTAGAATTCCGAATATTTTTGTAAATATTTCTTGTTATTTGGTTGTTTCATCTCACTTATGGTCATATGGAATTTTTTTAGAACACTTATTTGCGCTGCTATAACCTGGGTGAACTCTACTTGACTGTCTTCTCTCATTATGTAAGACCTGTTGGACTTTTGCTGTTGGCTGAGGAACTAGGTAAAGTGTACTACCTGCCTTCATAATATTAAGTATTAAAGAAAGTATTAGAGGACATAATGGGGAGAATAAGGAGTAGGCTGGGGCTGATGCTTTGTTGGCAAACCTAAATTTGAGCATTTTGGTGAAATTTTTAAAATACTATCTAAAAAGAATCATAAAGAGATAGCCTCCATGTGGATAGGATACTTATAACATGCTCCCCTGTTTTTGTAGCTTGAGCTATGAGATACTTTCTCCTTTCTCTTTTGTCTGGGGCTGATATATGTATATATATGGTATACATGCAGACATAGATATAGGTATAATATTTTTGCTCAATCCTTGCTAGAATAAGGCAGGGGAATTTTGTGACTTACCTTTGGTTTTACCAAGAAGACAGCTGAATCTTTTGAAACCACCATATACAGCTATTGACAACACACATTAAATCCTATCAGAAACAAATAGGTATATAGAATTTCATTTATTATGATTCTGTTTATTGATATGATTTAGAAAAACCTAGGAAAGCTAATAGATTTAATACAGCATAATTCTAATATAAAATAGATTTTTAAACAAATTACTATATAAATCAATATATTATTTTAGTTAGAATATTTGATATTCAAAAAGTACAATAAAAACCTAAATAGCTTGCATTCTGTATATAAAAATAATAATGAGAAAACATCTATGCATTATATACACACATTATTTTAGTGCCAATCTTATATATTTTTTGTATAAAAGTTATTTATACATCAATTATTATCATTGTAAATATGGCTGAGTCTGCACAGGTTGGGGGGAAGCAGTTGATACATAACTCATAGTTCTGATTGGTAGTAAGATAGTGGTGTTAGAAGCAGCACATTCCATATTTTCTCTATTTACAGAGTAAATTTTAGCTTATCTACATTAAATTTTCCCATAATTTCCCTTTTTACTCCAAAATATGTACATTCTAATGCTAACTTCAAAGCTATAATTAGCTAAGATAAAGATTAATGAGATTTTAGAAAAACAAAGATTACTTACAGTACAAACTGTCTTCAGTGTAATTATAGCTTAGTGTTTTGGTCAAGAATGAATTTTAAAACAACGATTTTGTAGCAAATCATAACCCTTACTTATTTTAGCTAGAACTGAGCTATAGAACCACATTTCCAGTTTCAAAATGACAGGAACTTCCATGAGATGAAAGCATATTGATTCATCACTGAACATCCTCATTATTTTAATCACTGCCGTCTGACTGGATTGGAAGTATAGCCATAGCTTCAATCCGAAACAAATGCTGTTGATTAGATGCAAAGTAATCAAAGTTAAATAGGGTGGCAGGTTGTCAGCCCTTACTCTCTCTGCTTCACAGTATGTATTGTACAAGGCCCCACGTTATATGACTTATGTAATGCTTACAGCATAATGATGATTTAGGTAAGGACACTCTCACATTCAGGCTTGATTTACTGCTTGAGCCAGAATAACTCCTTTTAGAATGTCTGGAACAGCAGGTTGTCCACTAATATGCATAGCAATGAGTTCTATTTTTAAAGTCACTGCTTCTCAGCAAGTGATATGTTTCTCTAAAGGTTCACAACTGGAAACATTGTCCTGTGGAAAAAATTCTTCACACTTTGCTTTTTATTAACTCACAAGCAAACTCAATTGTTAGATGCTAAAATGACCAGATTTGTTTAAAAATTTATAACTATATATTGAAAAGCTCCCCTTAAAAAACAAGAGTTTAAACAAACTATGGTAAAAAGAATAAATGATTGACATGTTTTCACTGCTAGGAATTCCTTAAATATTCACTGATCCAATTAAAAGAGCAGAAACTCTTTAGTTGTACTTCAACGTTATTTTATATTTTAGTGTGATGGGAATAGATATCTTTTATAAATAGAGGATAGAAAATATTCTTTGGGGAATATTTTCTGTTATTAATATTTTCATTTCTGAAAATTATTTTTGTCTATGGCTCGATAATTGCGTGTAGCAAATTCCTAATGAGTCTTTATACATCACACACACTCACACACACACTCACACACATGTAAAAACTCAAATCCAAACAGATGAGTTAATCATACTATGCAGTCATGACAAATTTCACTGCTCTGTGAAATTTCATCTCCAATTTATGTTCTCATTCCTTTTATTCCTATATGAACCAATTTTAATCTGATTAATGTATGTCAATGAATACACATATCATTGTGAACTATGCAAGGCTGGCATTGGTGGGTTTAATGTATATAAATTATGATATTTTCTCTATAGAATGTTTTCTGTTTCTTAAGTTTTATGACACAATACTATATTCTAAAGCTCTATCCATCTTGTTACATATCAGGGATAATATTCCATATGTTTAACAGTTCATGGCATGAGCACAAAACAACCCAAATTGATGATGGAAATCCATAATAGATGAGACCATTTATTTAGCGGTTTACTGGCTCACTATCAGGCCTGTTGAATGAATATTATATAATTTGAATAAGGACTGCCATTTGGTTTTATATGTTGCAACTATCTCATCTCAATTTTTAAATGATCCTTTCATTCTCTTAACCAACCTTTGTTGCATAGAATTTCTTAATGATTCTTAGTGGCTTCTTTATTATTTGCAGTTTTGCATCTCACTTAGAAAATCTTTTCTAACCCTGATATTGTAAGCATAGTACCCTTATTTATTTGAAAACATTTATAATTTTATCTCTCGCATTTAAATCTTCATCAGTTATAAAATGCTGTATGTGGATGATGTGAGAAAGAATTTAATTCTAAGATTTTTTCATCAGTCACTGTAAAAAGTCAAAGTAAAAACCCTCCTCAATGATGTCCAATGCTAGTTCTTTCATACAGCTTTACTTTATGGGTGGCAAAGTTCTTCAAGAGCAAATGGTACTGATCTTCACCATTAAGTATGGCAGTTGCAATTACTGAAGCCATTGATGTTGTTTAATAATTAGAATTCTGTATGGACATGAAAGTTATCTCTATTCTTAATTTGTGTTTTTATCATGAGCGTTGAATTCAATTATATGTTTTCTCAACTTCTTTTGACATGATTATATATGTTTTGATTTTAATGTATTAATATAGTGAACTTAATTCAATCATTTTCTGATGTTAAACCATCTTCTATCTCTGGTAACAAACTCACTCCTAACTTTGTCAAAATATGTTATCTTTTTTTATGTATTGCCTGAATAGTTTCCCTAATTTTCTACTAGCATTTTTGCATTAATATAAGTTGAATAGATTTGCTTTTCATGTGCAATTATTATCAAATTTGGGTGTCAAGTTGAGGTAAACTCCATAAAGTCAGATAGAATTTTTTTATTCTGTATTTAGATTAGTTTGGAAATCATTGAGATTATATTTACTTCAGAATTTTATTGGTCACAAACCATCTAGCAAAGTTTCCATTTATAGTGGTTGGACATATGTTAGACATTCTCACTTTATTGTGCAAGTGTCTCAAACTCCTCTTCATATGTTTGATTTTCTTGGAGTGATTCTCTCAGGAAACTTTTTCAAATCTATCTTTCATTTGATTATATTTGTGTTGTGTTTTCCCTAATATGTTACTTAATCCCATTTCTTTTACTCTTGATTTCGAACATGTTACTAGTTTAATTCCTAAATTTTATATCAATTCTAGTCTGTCATTTTCTTATTTTATGTTCCTACAGTATTTTTGAAACATATTAAAAATTTTTTTTTAAATTATCATTCTGGTAATTGTAATATATCTAAAAATTTTACAAATTTGCCTCTGCTTCAATTTAAGCTGCAAAATTTAAATAAAAACAATCTGTGTGATTTTAACAAAATAAAGAGAAATAATATTGAGGATATAAATGCAGTGTCTAATAAATATTAATGTGAATGTGAATTATTTATAAATATTCCATTCCATTGAAATTTTATAAGCTAACTTTAAACAGTTATGTAAGTATGAGGGCCTGTTTGGAAATGGTTGCTGAATATTTCCAATTACTTTCATATCATGATATGTAAGGACAAGAAATTTATTGTAACTTACTATTTGCAAAACAAGACAGTAAAAATATAAGACTAGTCCTCCCCATGAGTGATTTTACAATCTAGATGGGATATTGGGCATACACAGGTAAAGAACATAAGCAGCAATCTAAATAAACAGTTGAACCTGCCGAATTAACCAAAATGGTTATAAAGACTACCACTTTTAAAAAGAAGAAAAAATACTGTAGACTGGTGTGATTGAGGAAAGCTTTACAAAGTCTCAGCAACATCACTGTAGTGAAGTTCTTACGTTGTTTATAAAATGACATAATGTTATTTAGAGGTAAAAAGCGGTAACCTAAGGATAACTTCAATATCAAGATAAACTGTTAGGATATAATAGTTACAGAAAAAATTCAATGTAGAAAAACATGGAATACCAAAAAAATCTATAATACTGAAAATAAGGCAGAAAAGGAAAGAGAAACTACAAATTAGGATAAATATAAAACAACTATTTATGGAAGATGTATAGCCAACCATATCTATAATTGCATTAAATATAAAAGGACTTAAAGTCAGGTATTATAACAGAATAATAAAACGATACTCAACTATATGTTGTTTAAATATACGCACATATACAATCTTTAAATATAAAATCGACTTAAACTTTAAGGACTTTATGATGAAAGTTTTAAGTGACAACCATTGACACCAAAAAAATAACCATATAGAAAGTATAATACTACTAAGTCTTTTGAGATAAAAATCTCAAAATCATAATGATCTCACTTCTCATGAAATAGATAAATTTAATTCTAACCTATACTGAGTATAAACTTTATGTGAAAATGGTTTTAATATCTGAAGGACAATAAAGAAGACTTTAGCTAATCAAAAGTGTTCTCGTTAAGAACTATGACAAATCTGAGATTTTAGCCTACTTGCAAAGCAACAAATTAGCATACCACAGTTTCAGGATGCTCGCAGAAGACACAAGAATCCTGAGTTCAAAACAAAAGATATCATTATATATAGCGAAAGCAGTTGCTGAATTATTGCTGTATCTTGGTACCAGTTATTTGAACTCTGGTTTCCAAAGGGTGACATAAAGAGGGCCAGACTACAAATGCATAAGCAATTCATTGTATTACGCAAGAGAAATCCTGACCTAAGGGAACAGGAATATTTTATAATGGGCACTACACTTATCTAACCTTTGCTCCAGAGGGAGAAATTATCTTTGTTTATCTGAGCAGCAAGTGTACCTGCCCTTTGCTTAATAGGAGGGCCCTATCTCCATCTTCCAAGGCAGTTTTAAAAAAAATTCTTTAAAAAATAATCCAGGACATAAGGGCATCTTTTACTCATCCATTAAACTTTTCTATTGTGAAATGATTTCAAATTTATGCAAAAGTACAGGAATGGTAAAAAAGGAACTCCCTAATACTTTTGCACTTTGACCTAGATTTGCCAATTATCAATTTCTTAACATTTATCTTTCTTTCTCTCTTGACCCCTACAACCCCTCTTTATTTCTCTTTCCTTCTGCTTCTCCCTTTCTCTGCTTCTCTCTCTATTTCTATCTCTTTTCTAACCATTTTAAGATAACTTGAACATATAATACCATATTACCTCTTAACACTTAATATTCTGAATAGGACCATATTTCACACGACTCACATCTACAGTACTCTGACCCTTGCCACCGTCACTTTCCGACAAATGTTCTTTTCAACTCAATTTCATTTCTGATATATATATATAGAAAATTTCCAAAATAATATTTGTATTAATCTTAAATGACAAATGTATTGGATTTGTTATATAAATCTCAGCTGAGTTCTTATCCCTCTTTAATTGCTTTAAAATAATGAAGATATATTAAACAATATTATAACAAATATATGTATCAACAAAGAACTGATCATACTCTGTATCCAGGCAAAGAAAATTTATTTTGTTTTAAATATCTGCTAAAAAAATGCGCAGTAAATATGTTAGCACTGTGTCACAATATTTGTAACAAAATAACTTTTACCTATGAAGTTTCACAATATTCCAGTTATAGTAGATATTAAATTATGGGTATAATGCAAATAAGAATTTTACAGTGGTGCTAAGATAGTATTTGAAAAGGGCCACTCAATAATATTATTTTCATTTTATAGCAAAAACGCCATCCTGTCATTTACCCATCATACTGGTACAGAGAGAAAAAGAAAATCTCAAATACTAGGACAAACAACAAAGTAAACATGGTTTAAATTGTAACATTTATGTTATGATACGTAGTGAAAACAGTTGCTGGATTAGCGATGTATCCTAGTACCAGTTACAGGAAGTGAATATAGAATTCCCTTCACAAGTGGTTGAAAACAACTACTCTAAAAATCTGAGAGAACTATTAAAGTAACTATTCTTTGAAGCTTTTCCATGATTAGAGGGAAAATATATACACACAAGTCAAAACGAAAATAAATTTCTTGCTCTTTTAATGATGTGAGCATGGTAATTGGATAAATAGAGGCAAATTCAATTTTTTTATGAAGCTTTGAGAAAATGAAATATCATTTGGATATTTCAAGACTCCATTAAGAACATGTATTATTCTCTCCTACAGACATTGTGCAGACTGAATAATACTATGGTTTGTTCTTAGTATGAACAGTGCAAAATGGAAACATACTTTTCTCATACTTAAGATGCTCCTCAGTTTTTCAAGTAATAGAGATGTTTGCATTCATGCCTGTATTCCCAAGGTGATAATAAGGCTTTGGGGGACAGAGCAGGTGTGTAGTTTTCCTTGTGCCAGCAAAAAGCCTAAATCAAGATTTCTTGTATAAGATAGACTATATTTAGTGACTGAGATCATAAGCCATATGAAATGATATCTTAGAAAAGCTAGAGCTTTTAATTTATATTTGGGAAACCAGGAATCACACCTTGTTTCTATAAGGCCAAATCATATAACTTGCATAAGCTTCATGTTCTTTAACTCTCAGAAACTATTTTGTGAGACACATTAAAAGATTAAATCAAATGATCCATCTAGAAAGATTTTTTGAAGTATTTGGGATAATGTATGATATAATGATTGATTTCAATTACTTACTTTACCTGATTCTTTCCACTAAATTCAATCATGGAAAACCTTCAAAAATGATGGAAATGTGCAGCTATGAATGATTCTTAAAACAATGCACAAGAAAATAAAAGTAGACCCAAGAAAGACAGATAAGATAAATAGGTAGGTATATAGATAGATAAAAAAGATAGATAGACATATATGCAAATTAATGAATAGAAGAGAGTGAGAGAGACAGAAAATCCTGGGAGCATGAAAATATTAAATATTATATAATAAATACTATATATTTACAGTCTTACTTAATTGAAGAAATTAGCAATAAATGCATTCCCACTTTGCCCTCTAAACCCTATGTCCATGTTGTCTCCTAGTTCATACTTAAAACAATCATTTAAAGAATAAGTTAGTGTGTCTGTATGGATGTGTGTGTGTGTGTGTGTGTGTGTGTGTGTGTGTGTGTGTGTGTGTGTGTCTTAGGTCATTGATTGGCATGGCGCCTTACACACAAGAAGGGCTCAAGAAATATTTTTTGAGAAAAATGCTGAGAAAATTCCCAAACATATTTAATCATTTTACCGAAATTTTCAGCCTCTTTTTCTTTAGGACCTTACTAGGAATATGGCCCTTAACTCAGGAAAGAACTTTCTCCCATGTACTAACATGGGAGATAGTTGATATTTTTGATCCTACATAAAAGTCAATTCTTCTTTGTAGCACATGATATTAAGAAAATAAAAAGTTCCACCACATAATATAACCCATCTGTTACCTATCATTCCTGACCCTTTTATCCACTGATGAACTCTACACTTAAACCTTTCCCTCTACTTCAATCCTGCTCACACACTGCCAGAATGAACACACCACCCAGTATCAGACGTTCACAGTTCTATCATTTCTCCAACTACCTGCATGCTGCACCTGGAGGGCCTCACCCTGGCCAATATTATCATCCATAACTTATCTATCGCTATAATTTTAATCACCAGGATCATAATATTCTTTATTTAATTTTTTACTTTTTCAATTTGTTCAATTCCATTCAAATATATACATTATGATACTACTATTTTCTCCCAGCATATCTGACACTCTTCATTGATTTCCATATCACCTTAGAGCCCATGCTTGGCTGTCAAAATGCTCTTTGATATTCTCTTCCGTCTCTATGCTTCAATACATCTATTTTCCAGAATTCCAATTTTACTAACTCTTTGACAAATATCTTACATTTTTCACCTCCAATTTTATCTTTCTAAAGCTAAGAATTGTTTCTTTTCTTTTGAATTATCACAAAGGTATGTTTTACCTTTGTGCTTATTCTCATGGGCTCTCTTTTCTTAGAATGAAATTCCTATACCTTTTACCTCAGTAAGTCCTACTCATCTCTTCAGACTCAATCCAGTATTCACCTTGTACTATGGACTGATTTGGGTTTCCTCCAAAATTTATATATTGAATCCCTAACCCCCAAGGTGACTGTATTTGAATATAGTGCCTCTAAGGAGGTAATTAAGGTTAAATGAGGTCTTAAGTGTGGAGCCCTGATACAAAGCATGGACATTCTTGTACAAAGAGACACCAGAAGAGCTTGGTTTTCTTTTCTCTCTTCCAATGTACACACAGATAAGAGTTTATGTGAACACACAGAAAAATGGCAGCTTCTACAAGTTAGGAAGGGGGTCTTTGCCAGAAACCAATCATGTTGACTCCCTGATCTCAGACTTCCAGCCTCCAGGACTGAGAAAAATCTATGTCTGTTGTTTAAACAACTCAATCTATAGTATTTTGCTATAGCAGCCTGAGCAGACTAAAATGTCTTGTTCAGAAAGTTTCTCATGATCATATCTAAATGTAAGGCATCCTTAATCTTTGTTCCCATGAGTATCTATTATTGCATTATTTTATTTGGGTTTCCACAGAAGCAAATACACAAGGATTTGATGGTAGGATTTTTATTTCAAAATTAAGCCCACTAAACGTTGGTAGCAGACTAGAGAAGTTAGCAGGAAAAACAACCGATAATGGTGTATTATCTTAAAAAGTTATCACTGTAGGTGACCGATGCTTAATTCCCCTTGGGTAACTGAGAGTCAGTGTAGAATATACCCATGGAGATATCCAGCCTCCATCAGTTATTAGCAGAGTCCTGCTAGGTTGAAGTTGTTATTTTCCCAAGACTTCTGACCTGTCCTTCTCTCAGATAGAGCAGGCACCAGCAATCAGCGAGACACATTAGG